>DWGJ01000416.1:0-31139 GCA_018246895.1 Aspitha aspitha aspitha
ATTGTACTTCGGCTTTGTGCGCCCCTCAGGCTATAGTAGACCGGGAGTACAGTGCCGGCGAAAACAAACTCCCAGCACTCTTTTAAATAACAAAGATTGGATATTGTTACCGTCAACCCTCGAGAATCAGATCAACTACTTACCTGATACCAAGGATCGCTTTATGAAAAAATCTCCGAGGAAGTGAAACTTACAATGCGTTAATTATAACGAAGCGGACGGCTCGGAAATAATACACGCATGCGTTTAGTTTGTGTTGACATATTAAGAAGAATTTAATTAATTGCCGTACTAAAATAAATTTTAATAGATCTACAAGATAACAATTGATGTTCGTATGAAACAACTTTAAGGGTTTCCTTGACTTTCAGATTCACTTAACAAATATGTGGGTACCTAAAACTCAAATTTAATCCGTTAGCCTTTTGAAAATAGAAGCCTCGTATTTCTTCATCCGAGTTCTAAATTTTGGGTCTTCCATCTACCTACTAAAGTCAATCTACGCACGTAGTTGTTATTCTATATTTAATTACCTATAGGTGCATTAATGTACAATAACAATGATAACAATATTTTGGGACATCAGCAAACTAGCCGGAGCCTGTACTAGACAAGTGATTAATTGTATTATATACACTGCATTGTAGATACATGTATAAAATTATACACCCAGAAATAGAACAAAATAATCGTGCGCATCACACAAATATCTGTCCTAAGTGGAAATCGAACCCACGGGCGGCTCAGCAGTCTGGTCCACAAACCGCTGGACCCATTGTCCCGTCAATTGCTCTAGTACCTTTTTAGACGGACTTGACCTTTACACTAACTGGCACAAAAGAACCTTAGACAGTAGACGGGACTAAGGAAGCAGTCACCGCAATTACTCGGCCGCCAGTCACAACGAATCATATGACAAACCGCAAAACATACGCAAATGAAATAGCTAAATTGATTTAATATTGCGGTATTAGTTTACATTGTCCATTAGAAGTCTGATTTAAACGTAACTGAAACAGTCACCAGTAATTCAAGCTCAAATTCAAGGAGTCGGTATGACTTTGATTGCTGTTATTATTTTAATAGCTACTGTCGAAAATATTTCGAGAAGGTTTTTATTTTGAATGAAAAACAGCGCTGCGTCGGATTACAGTCCGATGTCAGGCGACGCTGAGCCACTTCCTTTTGCCTCTCAACACTATGTACACTAATTAAGTTTATTGTTGTAATTTCTTCTATGTTACGTATGTGTGGCAATAAATGAATTTATTATTATTATTATTATTATTATTTAAAAAAATCAGTAATAGTCATTACGACCTGTAAGTATTAAGTTGTTTTCGGTGGTTTCTTTTCAGCTTACAGCAAATACTTGTAAAGTAAACACAAATCCGTCTCCAAAAGGGCCCAATCGTAAAGTTTTTACGACTTTTTGCCGCATGCTAGGCCGGATTAGAGCGTCAATGTAAATATTAATAGGCATAAGCACGTATTTGGTGCACAAACAACCAGATGTCGCTTTACGCTCATTCCATTCGTTTCAGGATTATAATATATGTGTGTGTTTATTTAATGTCATAATGGATTTGACTTGGGGGATTTTTCTTTACGAAAACATAACGTACGATACGTTACATTTCTTTTTATAAAAGCACTAGTGACTACATCTTTAAACATACGAACCGCGGCTTCGCTCGCGTGAAAATCAATGAGTCACAAAGTTTTTTCCGTGTGAATCAGTATATGTGAACCTACCTGTGACAATTCTAGGATAAAAAGTAGCCTATATGTTGCTTCACAACCTCCTGTATCTTCCAGTGGAAAGCGCTGGCTCGCGGTGGTTATTTTTTCGTTATTTTCGTTATTTTCGCGTATTATTTTAAATCTATATATAATATCTATACTAATCCGATTCTTATAGTGTAAAAGACAATCATCATCTAAATTAAACGGCGAAGCTAACGGACGCCTTTATTTAGATAAGGATCAATACTGGACAGAAGAAAATAGCGTCGAAAGTAACGTAATATTTTTAATTAAAATTTTGGACATAAAAGTAGTTATTGTGAGTTAACTGTAAGAGATAGATATGTATATGCTATTGCAGCACTTTTCTGTAGTATTTTAATAGATCTACAATTCTTTAGTACATTACTTTGGTGTATCTCTGCTGGCGTAGCGTACGCAAGTGAAGCTCTCAAAACAGAAATATTTTCCCAGTTTCTGCGGCATTTATCATTACTGCTCCACTCCTATTAGTCATAGCGTGATGTTATATAGCCTATAGCCTTCCTTCATAAATGGACTATCCAACAGAAAAGTATTTTTACAATTCGAATCGGTAGTTCCTGAGATTAGCGAGTTCAATCAAACAAACAAACAAACAAACAAATAAACAAACTCTGCAGCTTTATAATATTGGTATAGATTTACGTTATAATAATTACTCAAAGCAATAAAACTATCAATTTAAATAGATGAAACTCTGCCGTTTTTAGATTTCACTGAAAGATTGGATGAAAGAGAATAATGTATCAACAGTTTCCAAATTCTTGTGCACAGTTGAACAGGGTACGCTATGGAACTATTAATGAGTCCCTTTCTCAGGGACAAATTCGTTAAGCTTGCCTAATCTTATTTCGTGAAGTTTACAAATAACTTAATCTGCAGTCGAAGAATAAATGTGTTGGATTACCCACGAGCTTCAAATAAGATTAGAGTACCACATTAATCAAACAACAAACTAATTTTCAGATATTTTTTACGGCAATAAAATTGTATATTTAGCTAACGGTAAACTATGATTGGAGTCCTCTCCTTGGTTTGGTCTGGTTTTAAAAAGTTACTGAAATGCCCCAGTTTTTTTTAATCAAAATTGCAAATTATTTTCAACCGTAGGTACTGCTGCTCATTCAATAGCTAAATGTAGGTACTATGAATAATCAATATAGGGTATTCATTATGGAAATCGTTCGCCCCTAAACCCCTAATAGCTCCCCTGCGATACACATACATATAAAATGTAAATGAACGTTAATAGCGTACGATGTAATAGCCCGCAACAAGTGTGTCACATTCGACTCCAATCATTACCTGCTTATGTACATTCATATATTCATTAGAATTTCCCGTGGCAATTGTCGATAAAATCAATATAACGTAGTAGCCCTGAGAAAACGATGGAAAGCTTTGTGGTTTTGTTATAATTTGTTGACTGTTTGATGTAGACAAAGGATATTCGAGCTTATTGACGTTTCGGTAAATCTGCGCCATTACGAAATGAAACTTATACATATGTGTTTTTGTTATTAAATTATGTTTTCTATTATACGCTTTAACCAAGAATGTTCTTTAACTTTTAAAGTAAGTATGATAGCCTACGATTTTAGTCTACGACTTCGATGCGGGTGTCGCAGGTTCAAATCTTAACGATGGCGAAGCTGTTACAAAGTGATTTGCGTTTTTAAAATTAAATATCACTCGCTATAATGGTGATGGTAAAAATAAAGTACAACGATTAAGGGCTGATGATCATAACAAGGAAAGGGTGAAAGTGCTTTTATTTAACAGACAAAAGGTGGAAATATTAAGAATCATTTTTAACGTAAGCCAAGTAAAAATAATACAATACAAACTGCTTCGTGCAGCGGTGCGTTGACGAGATGTGGGCGTGTCGTGTTTTCGTCAAAAGCCAAAGCTTGCGCACGACAAGCGATAGGGCGCTTACTTTGAAGCACTCTTGGTGATGTCTGATGTTACAAACAGTTGAATGCAACTAGAACGCCAAAAGAGGTAACTTAGACAATAACAACTTAAGTGCTTTGTTGTTGCTGGTTCTGGACAGTTTTTGATACTCGTATTTGAAGTATTTTCTGGCGTAAACATTGGACATATCGGTAATCGGTATGTGGTGGTAAAACTATGTAGTTTACGGTTAGGGCAGGGCAGTACCATCTTTACGCCTGTTGTTAAGGTAAAGCCATTGTCAATAGAACAATTTTTGCTTCGAACTGAAAACTGTGGATGTCAGTCCCGTTTTCTACTTTTAAAATACCAGTTACCAGAAAGGTTAACAAAATAAACTGGTGTTAACATACGGTATGATATAAGTGGTATTATAAATAAATAATGTAAAACAATGGATAGACGAATAAAAGGTATCATAAACGTGAAAATATATATAGACACACTAAGTTATTTTTAGATTATTATTTTTATAATTTATTCTAGAATATGAGCGTTGATTTGATTTATAATTTGCTCTGTAAGTCGCTGCAATCGCGTTTCTATTAGAGAAGAGTAAGAGAAAGTGCAAATCATAGTGACTGAAGAGGGCTTGTCTCATTTCGGTAGCAGGAAAGTATATTGGATCGATGATAGGGCGAATTTCGGAGTGGACTGCTCGATATAGAAGCACATTTCACCGCGGTCAATGATGAACATTATTGGAGGGCTGAATATTCGAATAAACTGGTTGTGTATAGCCCGTTGAGTTACTACAGTTGTTATTTAGAAGTTGTTAATGAAAAAAATCTGTGTTTATATGACCCTTCTTTGAACTTGTCATAATTTTACAAATCAATTATAGTCTGAAATAAATATAACCACATGCTATTTTATATGGTCACTGTAGACTAATATTCTCAAGCTTATATAGGATTGTCTTAGGTTCAATGACCACCCAACGCGACTACGGTTGTTATTATTGAACTCATTAGCTCAGTTTATCCCCCATGTCCACCGGATCAATGGGTGAATAAAATTTATATATATCTGATTTAGTGTCGCAGAAGGTACTAGATTCTCCTTTCGCTGGTTAAATTGTTACTTCATCAAATTATGGAGATCCATAAATTTCCTTGTTTAATATTAATAACTTTTTGAGAAAAATAAGTATTAGTGATAAATTTGTAACTTTATGCGTCTGTGACGTGTTACTTGTATACTGCCTTTGTCTCGAAATTTTATTCGAAAATTACACCACGCATGCGCTCCCTTTGAGGATTGTTTAAAATAATTTTCCAAATGGAAACTTGATACCGTCTTATACAAGCAAATTATTTACAGGCGCACGTTGTTTCTTCTCGCCGGTGTCGTACCCGTTAATCCTATTACCGTAAGGGCATATTCCGTGCACGTATTAGGAGTTTTGTACACGTGATCGTCAGATACAACCAGGAGGTTGGAATACATTATGTAACGGCTGCGCACTTGGCGAGTTTTGATGTCATCCCTTCGACGTGCTAGAGGTCTTTATTGGCGATGCCGGGTTCCCTTGTAAATCTCGTGTTTCGTTTCCGAGATATAAAATAATCCCCTATTAAACCCGGTTCAATATTAATACTAGGATAACAGAAATTGGTTACTTTGATCCCATTATAAGACCATCAATGGGAACCGAGAGAACATTTAGAAGCACGGAAAATTAAAGCATGGTGCTCACGAAACTATGCCACAAGCGAACACCCATTCAAATAGCATGTTTCCATGACCACAACAGAGCTACTTTGCACTTTCTGTCATCAACTGTGTCGTAGTTATGACGATAGCTACAATAAATTCCTTTCGTTTGTTGTACCTATTTTATTTGAAAGCAAAAAATGCTACGTTCGTTGCGTCAACGTTTATTAAATTTCTCCGTAACGAATATAATGTTGCCTACAAGCTTGATATACGTAAAAAATTGCAATATACCGGCGATGCGTGCATCTGACGTACGTCACGTTTTTGATCAAACGATTTCGCAATGTCGGTCAATCGACATGACATATGAATCGCGTTAGTTACGTCCGAAATATGACAAAATTTTAATACATTTTTACGAAATTTCACAATGGATTACTCTGATTTGATCAATTATTATGATGATACTGAAGCCCATAAATGTCTCCGTCCAAACTGAAATAGAAGCGAAATATTTCCGTGGAATAAGTCGGAACGACCGACATATCTATATCTTTTATCTGGCTGTGGTCAAGGAAAAAATGAAATTTAAATTTTAAAAGTATGTAGTCAATATCTCTTCTGTAGTCAATCAAAATAGTTCTCGTATTAGGTTTAATACATTCTAATCAATTAATCAATCTGTTTCTTTAAGTATTTCTTGTTAACATTGTAATGCTGTGCTTCGTTTTCTTAACTTTTTTTATGCCTTTTTAGGAGCCCCTCCAATTTGGCACTGTATATTGTAAAGTAATGTATTTCAACATTTATATTGATTATGAATCGTAATTTGTAACATGTTCAGTCAGTTTATTTACATTTACATTTGTTATTTGTTAAAGCAGAAAACCGTTTATTTGAACTTAACACCCTGTTCAAATTAATGCGGATTCGACGTATTAAGGCAGAATTTGGGTCAATTGAGTTTAATTTGTACCGGGACTGGTCGCATATTTTTATGTTTACATTTAACATAATTTTGTCATTTTATTTGCTAATTTATTCCTATCAAACAAACATGATAAATACTGCGAATAAAAATATAAGTTAAAACTAAGAAAAACAACACGTATTCGACTATGAAATGTATAATATTTAACTGTTTATTTATACAATTACATTCAGCTACTTTGTAGCTAGATAAACTACGAGTACTTTATGTCTTGCTTTTAATACAATTCGCTTTACGAACGAAACTTAAGAAGAAAGAGTAATGCGTCTGGAACCCGTAACGATCTGACGTGATTCATATATTAGGTGCGGATGGCTCGCCGGGGACTGATCGGGAACAAGACAACCGAACGAATATATCCGATCGATTTACGCGATGAATACAAAAAGTTACACGTGTCCTCGTCTAAAAACCGACTATCTCAATTTCGTGTCTAATTCATTTTCCATTACATATGTACGCATATCCGATTGCCATGTTTTCTCAGTAAGTACTATACATATAATTATGAAACTAAGAACTCGTTATTAATCAACTGCCCATAGATAAATGGAAATAATGTTAATACTGTCTTCCTCTTTGCACGATTCGCCAGAGAATTTATGTGTTGTTTACATAATTACTGTGTTCTATCTTGTTTTATATTTAAACATGAACAACATTTCCAATTTACTGGGAACAAATTGACACAGGGTGATCGATAACTTCGTTGAAATATTAATGAGACACCGGCCATCAGTCAGATTAAGCGGGCGTTTTGCGGACGCTTAACGTTCCTCGTTAAATTATTCGATTTTTTTAAGCAGCGCTATGACCTTACCCGCCCTGTCTCTGACATAATGAACACACACACACACACAAATATATATATATATATATATATATGTTTGGGACTATCACATGGCCATGTGTAAGAATGTTCTAAGATATTACATACTATTTGATAATTTTTACAAGAAATTTTGATTAATGAACAATATCCGCGGCGTTGTGGCTAAACGAAAAAATTGGAGTATAGATATGTGTCTATGGTGAGGAATTGTTATTATTAATACATCTGTGTCTGACCTCAGGCATAACTTACGGCGTATCGAGGGCAAACGGCGATATAACTCTTACATACGAAACTGTAAAATAAATTCGTCTGCTACCGGCCCAGTTCTAGGATGTGACGACATGCAGCCAAGGCGATCATTCCTGGCCAGTAACGAGGGTCTGGGACTTCTTGATCCATCGTTTTCACATTCAATTACTTTCATTTATAGTACCGCAGCCGATTTTTATTGGGCGAGAAGCGATGAAAGTGCTTCATTTAAGATCTTTTTACGTGGAATATAAAAATATGTACGTATTTGTTGATTCGCATTTCCAATATATACTCAGCACACTAGAAGTTATGCCTGGGTTCATCGAATATTTATAGGAACGTAGATTCACATCGAGCAACATTTTCCAAAAATTTTTAAATCATATTTATTTACATTAGGCATTCATTATTATTACTACACCATCACGCCCAGTCCCTAAGTGTTCACAACATTATTAAAAGGCTTTATTAAATAGGACAACTAATATCCTATTCGCTCGCAATATTGTTACTTAAAAAATAATATTCTTCTCATAAATTACAATGAAGCGTTCGGGCCACTAACCGGCCTCCAAATTAACATTAATTATGTTAAGGGAAGCTAATAATAATTACCCTTGATTATGAGGAACCTGCGATACCTCAAGTAGGCAAAATTTTGAAACGGGTACTAAGAGGATAAGTTAATTAATTGCCCAACCGTTTCACTGAATTTCTGTAGGATTGAAAATATCTCGCGAATTTACTTGAATTAATTAAAACGTTCCGTGAAAATAAATTGTCATTTAATTTGACCATTATCCTAGCTGATAGAATACGACTTTAATTAGTAAGGATTTCGATGAGCCCGTTTTCTATTATTTACTTCGTTATCGTCAATAGGCTCTATTAGACCACTGTGAGACCTAGGCCGTTTCTCAAGGCACATTACTGACTTACTCATATATGGATATGATGTATCTACGAATTACCCATACCTAGATTATGCGTATATGATATTATACTGCGGGGAGACATAGTCGCATCGTTTTATCGATGTGCGGCAAAAAGTTGAACAAAAATACGGACATTCATTGGTATAACTAAAAGTTAATAAAAAATCCGAAATTGCAATGTTTATTTTGTAGCATACTCGGCTCGCCTTTTATGCTGTGCTCACAGTATACTAATATTGATTTAGAATAAGGGAAACAGAAGATTACCCGGTGTGCTCTCGATTATTAAGTTATTCTATTGTTCGCAGGAACCGCAGGTGTTTTGTTCCGCGAAAATTGTGTCTCGCGTCTCCTGTGATTTACTGACTGATCGCCTCCAGCCATTTGCAATATATTACAATAATATCATTAGTTTCCCACTGTTTATTATGTTCAAGAATCTAATAATGAAATAATATCGGGTTTACTTGATTGATAAAATAGACCAACATTTATTTCCAATCAAGTTTATATTACGAGTCGCGTTTATGTCAATTATATTTATTTGTGCTATTTTGTATATTGTAGTTTGTAATGTTATTTAAAGTATTTGGTCTGTGTGGTATATTGTTGTGGTAGATTACAGTGATTTTGTTAAAATGTTCGTAATGGAAATTAAATTATTAAAAAAGGTTACGAAGATGAATACGCGTGAGGATTTTTAAAACCATAATGACCCACAACTACAGAAAAAGACATTTTATTAGAGATCATCAAAAACTTTCTTTGGGCTATGTCAAACACCCTAATTGATATTAAGGTATGTAAATAACAATAAACAAGATTGTATCGGCAATTTGGATTCTCTTAACGATATTGAGCCGTAATTTTCGTATTTTTCAGCAGTTGCCAGATGGTGCGCACGCCAAGGAAATATTACGTCTATTTGACCGTTTAGAGATAAGTGGAAGGAAACTTGGCACACGACAAAATGCCAGAGCAACACAATGATATCGTCCGTCAATACAAACCTGCACTTTGTCTTAGTAAAACAATCGAAGTCCAGAAAATCCAGATGCTATCCTCGGCAATAATGCTATAGGTATATTATACTGAGTTATATTATATTTATTTATTTTATTCGAATTGAAATGTTTTTGAATAAAATTGAACATTAGATTTTATAAAGTTTTTTTTAAATCGAAAAAATCATACGAGTATAGTAAAATCCTAAATGTTGCTAGATAAAAATTTAGTAACACTTAGGCTGTTAAAGGTAAGCATTAGCATATTCTAATGTTGAGCTTAAGCTGCAATACAACATTTATTCAGTTTCGCTTGAAAACAATTGTTTATATAGTAGAGTTGGAAAGGTTAAATAATTTTCCGGATTACTGGCGGTAGCGTTACATTGTGATGAGTTTAAAATGGATTAAGGCAGCGTTCAACACTCACCGCGACTTTATACCTGATAATAACTGTGGCATTCGAGCTGCGAAATTAATATGGGGAAGGATTAAAATAAATTAAACTGCTCTGCAGTGTTGCGGTAATTGTGAGTTCTGAGATAATTTTGTTTGAAACTATAATGACTTGCAATGATAATAAACAGTATCTCTGAAACGGAAGATTAGCGTTTAGAAGAATAGCCATCATGTAGTCTATTGTGGCTGGAATTACGAGGAGAATATTATTGAATTAAAAATACAATATAAATTTTCCGCAAATAACTAAGAGGATACACATTAAATTAAGGTATTGTAATATAGGTAGGTAAATATAGGTATTGACGGTCGTAAGTTATATACGTCCATTGTCATTGGCGTGATCTTTCAACCATTGTTAACCATTCATTGTGTTTGAAATGACCTCTGAACAGACGCTGATACCGTTGACATCTCACCACAAAGCGCTGGAATTGCGCTATTAGTCCGCATCTTTGTCCTCTATATAGTTTCACAGCCTCGATAAACTGGCCTATGCAGGCTGTCTTTATAGGCATTCACTGATATGCCTTTTGTCAGGCAGTAGAGCATAGATAGATTTGACTTACGTACTGGAGCAGAACGAGATCGGGCGGATCTGTCTTTAGGTCGTCTCACTAACAGGATACTATGCACGGTAACATTTCTCCCGCCACATTGAAAGGGAATTTTTTGACATTTAGTGCGAACATTGACGTTCCTTTGTCCATCGTGGACTAGATAGAGGACTGTAATCATAAAAGATTTGCACTGGTTTTAGGAAGAGTTAGATTTCTTTTGTATGAAAAAAAACAAAAAAAATTTATAACATTGGGAAGAAACCTCTCCATTTGATGTTTTTCAACTACTATATGATTTCCATGGTAGGTCGTCTTATATCTTCCCATTGTGAATCTAAACCCGTGACCAACAATAAAAGCAATAAAACGGGTTAAAAATATATTATTATATACAATTGGTATACAGTTTTACAAAAATGCATGAACGTCTTATATTAAGGCTACATAAAGTAGTGAGGTATACATATACTTTCTGGTTCGTCCATTAGTAAAATTAATATTTTAGTGCGACGTCCCTGCCAGGTTTTTGTCCGACTTCTTATTACATCAGGTATATAAAAGTAGCACACGAATAATATATGAGTTGTATAAAAAATCCGTACACGTCGCATCTTACCTGATAAGTATAATACATATCTATTTGATTATTTATATTTCTGTATGGTTCAACAGTCACCGCACTAGTTGGCCCATCATTATTATCATCAGCACGATCAGTAAATCTGAACCGTAATAGAGTTTACTTAAATGTTAAATACAATATAGGAACCCTATAGATTTCTGGAATTTGACTAAAAGTTCATCGAAGGCATTGGGATAGGTTTTAAGTTCAATCCGTTGAAACAAGTACCCACATACAATATTATACTATTAATGTCAAAAACTTCAAATGTTACAAGTGAGAAAGAATACAAGTAGGTACATATTTTTGTTAAATATTAAAATTGAAAGTCGGATTCCCAATAATACTTGTATTGCGTAATCAAACGCAAAATATAAAAGAAATGTATCATATTTCATAGAACGGCCAACAGAATACAGTGCATCAATTTTCGCATCTAAGCTTCCAATCAAAACCAATTGGAACATGAATGGCATAAAATCAAATTGCATACGAGCCGGTCAGCTTGCCACTATGGCGAGTCAAATGAAAACATATCAAACGTACTGTCGAAGGGAGATGCGAAACATTTTTAAATTTCATATATGTATGTAATTCACTTGGGAAATAATAACATGTACAGATTGTCAATATTTTACTCGTGGCATACATTGAACTTGTCTATTTACTACCAACTAAAGTGCTATTTGCAACAAGGGAATGTTATATAAGTTTTCAGGTACAATATAATATATCATATAATAATCATATAATATGTCAAATGTGTCAAAATTCCGTACCATGATGTCCGATTAAGTGTTGTCCTGTGAGAAAACATTGATTTCGCAATAAAAAAATGAGATTATCAATTGAGATAAAAAAATGCTATCTTTTAAGTTGGACCAAATAATAGATAGGCACAAAATTTCATTGAAATCGGTTCAGTGGTTTCGGAGATTAGCGCAAACGAACATCGTGACATGGGATTTTTATATACATATATAAGAGATGTTACGTACGAAAAATATGTATAAGAAAAGGTCTTCGCTATGTTAAGTCGAACTCCAATTTCGTGCTAAAAACATAACTGAGAACTTTTTTCTGTATATAAAAAGGAACACGGAATACCAACATTCAAACAAACACACGTGATCCGAAAGCAATAAAATTATGCTCGTATAATCCACGTGTACTACATGCGACCATCTCGGTCTTCAAGAGGAAAGGATCTGGGACGTAAAATTATTATTTATGTACTTGAATATTGTTTAAGTATTATGATAATTTTAAAGTTTAAACGAAGTGATCACATTTGACACAATGTTTTAAAAACTCCTCACCCAAATACGGTTTTACAAGGCGCTCTCCAACGTTGTCTCATTTACTTCAGGAGCATTGTTCGACTGCCTTTGAAATTAAATTCTGGATTAAACAGCCGCTTTCCGTAAATTTAGTTTAGACTTTCTTCAAGTTTGTACCTTTGTTATTTGGATTATTTGAGTTGTAAAGGAATGTTTTAACGACTGAATAAATTTAAATGATCTACCATAGTCTTTGGCCAGGATAATAGACTAAATGGAATAATCTTCAGACGTCATATGGATATACGAGTAAAATATAGTTTTTGGCAACCATGTAGGTATAATATACTTACATTTTTAGGAATATAAATTAACTAGCATTGAATGGCTTCAACTTCGTAATTTTCACAGCTGGATACTGGTTTTTTCATGCCAAAAAGAGATTTCTCCAATAAACTGTTTTGGTACGGATTGGCGAAAATATCAATTAGTGACGAACTCATCTATTGAATGAATGCTTCTAAATCGCCCTAAAAGTCTCTTAACAAGATTAACAACTGTTATTTTTCCGGAACAACCGGAACCGCCTGCTTATGCTTTAGATCAGGGTTTCTCAAAGTGTGGTACATTAATACTCAAGGGTAGAGAGTTTTTTAAGAGAATTAAGACTTTTAAAAGTTTTGAATATTAGCGTAGCTAAAATTAATGAAATAAAAGTCTATGCATCACTTTCACTTTTTTATCATATTTGTACATAAAATTTACGCAGTAGGTCTGTGACGATGTAAATTTTTTTGTTCGCAATATTAAAATATTTGCAAGATTTTTATTATGGGATAAAAGCTCAAAGTTACTAGTAATACGGTGACCGCAGCACGCCAGCTGTTATGATAAATTGAAAGATACAGCCTGGGTGTGAGAAGGCGCAGCAATAGCAAGTTATTCCACCGCTGCGCCATTAGATCTTACTTTGCGTTAGAATGGGAAATGTAAATAAATTTTAAAATATATTATACACATATTATTTCGTATCCGATGACGTAAGTATCGACTTCCTGGGTCGGCTAGCTTCAAACCGTAGCTCTGAAATAGGTCAGCCGAATTTAATGAGTATGTTTTCCTGCTGGTATATATATTTTTATTTTGGACAACTTCGCACGCAGCCAAGCTTATCAATAGCCAAGCCAAGCCAATAAATCAACCATTGTCTACATAATTTGTATAGATCATTTCACAACCACAGAAACAGGTAATGTTTGTGCTCATAACATAGGTATTTTTGTTTTGTATACCTAGGCATCGAACCCACTGTTCAGTTATCACTGTGCACACTACTATCGACACTCCATACAAAATGAACATTTAATTTTGTTACAGTATAGCTAACTTACGAATCTATAGAAATTCAAATGAATTTTTAAAATTATAATCACTTCCTGAAACGTTAAAGGAAAACATCACCTGTAAGATCTCATATATGAAAAGTGTAACAGTCCCAACTTGTCCAGCGTGACTTACAGTAAACTTCAACATGACAAGTGTTGCGTGTCCATCCGTAGAATAATAAAACGGTTGATCGTGATCTTTTAACGTTCTGAACAAATAAAACTATTACAATATTCCAACAGTGGTCATGGGAATATATACAAAGTTTTCGGAACAATCTTGCTTTAAAGCTAAGCAAAAGGAAGGAAGACAAGATAAATATTGCCGTATTTTACTTCAACCAGTGTATGAGTACAATAAAATTGCGTAATCCTCAAAGAGTTAAACTGCAAAACTATCAAATGTTTTATTTTACTTCGCTCTACTGAATTCTAGTATTTACTAGAAACTTCCTTAAAAGAATTTGTAAGGAAACCTCCAAGTAAACAATCCATGTTCTACTTAGGTCATAGATAGACTTGAGTGTGAGACTACAAAATGTTTTCAAGTATTCCAATTTCGAGATGAGCGACTACATTTTGGTGAGAAAAATTAATAAATAAGTGTAAAAATGTTTTCATGCCAATCTCTTCTGCTGTGCTAAGATATTCTACTTTCACGTAAAGAAAGATTTATGTGATTTGCTCAGTGGTAGTTGGATGGCTTAACAATGAAATATGATCTCGAAAAAATTCCAATTCCTGTGGGAATCGCTACGCAGGTGGTACCACTGATTGCAGGTACTATTCAATTAACAGACAAAGGGATTTAAGTTTTGTCATCATAATAGAAGTGATGAGTTAATAGTCCTGCTACATTATTTTTACACCCAGAAACAAAACAAATATTCATATTTAGTACAGGAATATTTGTTTTCGGTGGATGTCGAAACCATTATTCCGGGCTATGTTAATCAAGTTCACTAAACAATAAGCCAATGGGTCATTGATATTTATTAATGTTGTACTATGTTTTCGTTCCATAACTAAGAATACATATTCTGAGAGGTTGTTTTTTGTCATAAAAAATATTCTTTGAACACTCTCAGAACACTCTCACTAAAATCACAGCTTCCCGCTTCCGAGGTCGTGATGGAGATCGTAGCCCGCAGTTTTCCATTTGAATCTCGCAAGCGACAGATTCACCGCAGCTAATCTCATCAGCTGGCAATTCCATTCTGCTTCATTTTAGAAATGATTACTTGAAACTCTCGAGAATATTCGTAGAAAACCATTTCGTCTACGATAAAGGCACGTTCTTCATTTTCCAAGGTTATTATTAAATCTGAATAAGCCTGTGAATACATTTATCATAATTTTTGATATTTTAATGTACAAGGCCCCAGTCATATTATAACCTCTTGATCCTAGAATGTGAAAAGCGTCCAATGGCTTAAAAACAGCTTTGAATATCGTACTCCAAAAAATATATAAAATAGCAATCACCATCAACAAAGGCTTCGCAACGCAACGAATACGGAATTTACAACCGTGAGTTTTACGACTGCGTTATCATATCCCTTGCTTCCACAAAATCTTCCGTATTAACAACTGTTGAATCATGGGTGTTTATCGACCGCTAGGGATATTTCCACTTCCGAACAAAGCTTTAACAAAGCCGTTGAACTATTGTTTTACATATTTGCTACGAAATCGTACATACTCCTTAAACTAAGCGAACCCTGGCAGGTCCCGGGGCATTGTTTCTGCGTACAAAGACCGTATTGTTTCAAAATAGACCTTCCGAACTCATCCTCCGATTTTGGTCGATATCTATATTTGTACAAAAGTTCCAGAAGCATCGAAGCTTTCATACACGCAAACTTGGTGTTATTTTTTGTGGAGTTATTTCAATAAAATTAATTGAAATCTAAATTTTACTTAATATCGATAATGCTGTTTTGGTTATGATGAAATTCGGGGTTGATCATTTTACTTTGTAATACATACTTTGAGATTTGGCAATCAAGGTCTAGTAAAAAAATTCACTTTAGTTTATTGTAATTACTGTAATTAATTAACATCATTAATTAGTTTAAACGTGATTATTAAGATTTGACATACCAAATATTGTTATTCGCTATCTTATATTTGCAAAGTACAGTTAGCATCGAAACAATTTCGCATTTATCTAGATGTTTACATCGCTGCGGATAAAGGAAAAGTCTGAGATGAAATAAAAAGGAAAATATGACGCCAATAGTCGGATGGATAGTTGCCAGCTAATCCATAATTCAAAAAGTTATCAGAGGGTAATGTAGTCTTTTGTAGCGAAGCCGTTGTACATGATCTTGTAGAAACCTCTGTGCATAAGGTTGACTACACATTGCACTACTGACGATGTTTTATTCAGGACTCTTAGAGCGCAGCAATGCGCAAAGCCAATTCAAGGGCTGCAATTCCCTCCGGCAAGGCAAGACTCAAAGGCCGCAAGAACCTTGACCACTCTCAGAATTTTTCAAGGAGTAACGAAAAAAAATTTTTGTACTGTAAAATTTACAGTTTTACTCTGTAAACCTGTACCGTGGCTTGTGAACAGAATCTTTTAAAAAATACTAAGACAAAAAGGCGGTAACGCCATTGGATTTTAATATCTATGTTATACTTGTATAAAGGCAATCCTGCAGAAAATTATTGACGAAAAGACAATGGAAACTTATATACTATGTATTTACCAACGCAGATAAGGAACATCGAAGGGAACCAATTAGCACGAAGTATCTACTACCTACTTGTATCTTAGGAAACTCCTTATGATATATTCCTTCAATCTTCAATATTATGCATATTGTGAAGCATCTTTTTGAAGCTTGACGCTTACAGTTCAAGACTATCATTGGTTTTGGTCGGTCTTTAAAATAAAAATTGAATGTTCGCTTTGAAATATGTATCGAGAAGAAAAGGTATTAGAAAAACTCACAACAGCTTGAGTACGTAATCTGCATGAAGCTCTGAGCTAGATTCGGTTCAGCTAATTTTTTTAAGACCATCCCCGATATAATATATTCCGACACCGACAACACAAAAAGGAAGGTATAACCAAAAATCCCGAAGCTTGAATCTATTTCAATCTTACTTTCCCAGAAAAATGAGGGTAGCCAATAGTTATAGCAAGGCGCAGACCGCTATCACGAACCGGGTTCTTTATGACGTGGAAAAAAATTTAAGCAACGTTTTTTACGTATTGATAAATACAAGATTGTATGTAGTATAATAAAATTAAATGGATCCATTTTTTAGTAATTCACAAAGATTACTTGTTCCTTAAAAATTTTCATGAACTGCCTATCACAAATTCACAAAAACAATTATGTTAGATTTGCCTTCCTTAGTACGAGTATCTAAATTGGAATAATGAAACAACAATGTGACGAAAAAACTTTGTTCGAAAGTTGAAGCTACTGTTTTCAATCTAGAAAATATTCTACCAGTCCGAGTAGCGACGTCCAAAATTCATCCGATCAAATAATTTCTCGAAATGTTACGAGTATGACTGAATTCGACAGACGTAATTAATACGTAGAAAAACCCTCGTAGCGCTGACGTAGAAGTAGTTTGCAGACGACGTGTCAAATAAAGGTAGGTACTTGGGAAACAATCTGACCTTGAATAAGAAAACGTCATAATACTTGACCAACAATGTTAGCTGTTATTTCTAGATAGTATAGTATAGTCGGGTTAAATTAGTCAAACCTTGTCTAGACCTTCGGAGTGATCTAAATAGTTTAGCCAAGTAGGCGAAGTCGCAATGAAGTATGCTCACATCGTCTAATAGTTACAAAGACAGTATAGTGAGCAGATGTTAATTGGATTACGGCAAATGTCGCCTTTCACATACATAATCGGCGATGACATTATATGTTCAAAAAAAAAAGTATCAAGACAGAGAAAAGTTAAATGAAATTTTAACAGGCATTCACGTTACATATGAAGTCATACATATGGAGATGGATAATTGAGAATTATAAAAACGTGTCAAAATTTTTAAATGTCTGCCAAAGAGAATTTGAAGCTACTTAGATAGTGGAGAAGGAAAATCTTTTTACACGCATAATACTTGTTGCCTCGATCTTTGTTCAACCGCTTGTCGTTGCGCTCTGAATAATACATTATAGTGAACCCACCGTAATGAGGTGTTGCGAATAACATTTCTCAACTAAATGTGTTATACTTATTCACCTAGCGACTTCGCATTAATATAATCGAACTGATGCATTAATAAAAAATTTACAACCATTTTAGAGACTCGTCTTCATTTTTATTGTATCAATTATCACTACATCAGCAGTTTTTAACAGAGTACATATTTTCGTCAATTTATTAAGACCACAGATTATCAAGTTTAGCTTGGGTTTGATATTAATATAATACTCTAATACCCCCCAAACAGCATACAGCCTACGGCTTTCTAATAACGAGTCTGTATATTATCACTTATTCAAAATTATAGACAATGAATATAGAAAATTACAAGCTAGCAAAAAATAACCGAAACACAGTAGCATACTCGTACCTATTAGCAAAGTTATATGCTTTTTTTCCAACTACGCCGAGCTCCTAAAAGCCCCTAAAAATTCGAATATCTAAATAAAACTACGGATTCGCGGCAACACTCGGTTTTAAAATTAGAATGAGAAATAAAACAGGATCCGAACGGTTCGTGATAAAAATAAAAAACGCACTAATTGAGTTTTTGTGCATTTCTATAACATAGAACCATGAACATGAACACATAAAAATCGCAATAAAAAGCATCCGCTTGAGCTGTAACTGGCGATGCAGATCGTTGCATCAATATCGCCGTATGCTGCGCTGAAAATATGTACACCACCTCTTTCCGGAAATGTTACTAAAACAACGCAGTAGGATTTCGTAAAACGATGCTCTTTGGATGAATAAAGGTTACCGCGGCCGTCTATTTTTTTAATGTTACGTAATATATCTGGATAATATGTAGGTACACAGATGTTAGCATTAGTTACACAGCTTCTAGCATTTCACTAACAAGGGCAGAATATTAGATATATAAAATTAGATTGTGATTATGATTAAAAAGCGCAAACTATAGTAATTCACATATTCTCTTAAAAGACAAAAGGTTTTTATAATGCTGGTAAAGTACTAACGCATATTCATAGTGTTCCAACAAAGAAATTTACCGATAGATTAATATTAATTACGTGGAATAAAAGTAGTAGGTAGCCGGTTGCGTAATTCGCTGCGCTTTCCACCTGTCACACACAGTGTCATCATCATGGAAACAATCGGCTAACTTGTTTTGACATGTTTTTGCTTATTGTCTATATGTAGGTATTATACATTTGACATATTATATGATTATTATATGATTATTTAACATAATTATCACCACGGCAACGCGTGGTCAGGTCAACTAGTATCTTTATAGAAACCGATCTCAAATTCAGCGATAGCTCCAGTCTGTAGATTAGAAAATGGTGTAAAAAAAACTTTTAAACATATAGTGTAAAAGTTTTTTTTACGTAATATCATTTCTTTAGTTTTATATTGATCTAAAACTTAATGAGAAAGATGTTTTAATCGTGCGAATATTACAATGTATAAACGCAACAAATAAATAAAATCCATAAACGTTAATAAACTTCAAAGTTCGCTGAGCAGCGTAAATTAATGGCGCCCATGAAGTCGTAAAGAATAATTCATTGCTCCATCTCAGTGGCCCAATCTTAAATAGCAAAATAGACAATTACTTTAGATGATGTTAATTACATTACAAGCCATTGCATTACTACATAGTATTTCTAATTAAGGTCGCTCATCATCACCATAAGTTAAGTTGGAACAGGCGAATAAAATAACGCATATATTACTGAGTTACGAATATTATTGCCACTTTATAGAAATGAATTTTATGAAAAAGTAAGAAATATAGGTAATTTGTCCTTCGTAAAGACATTATTTGTATATGTATGTATAAGTAAAAATACCGATTTATTGTTTGCATTTTATTAAGAACACGTTTAAAAGACGAAATATATTCACTGTCAAGTGTAATCATATGAACTTCTGATGCCCAAGTGCTTTGTAATCTAAAGCATATAAAAACAACGAGTAAACATCTGAGCAAACGTCTTTTCAGATCCAAACTAATTTTATAAATGTAACAAGCTAAACGAAATGACACAGCTAACAGAAATTCATCGTAGCACCAATGTCTTGTTTTCTCAAACAACCGTTACCCTTCGTAATCTTAGTGGGTGGCTGTTTTCAGACTAAGTTTTGTTTTTATTTCGTTTCTCTGAGTTCTTTGTAGATGTCTCATTAAAACTTTAATTATCTACTCTTTAGCAGCGTATTTGAAATAACGCCTTTGCTTCTAATTGACGCAAGCGTACTTAATTTGAATTTTAAATCACCGGTTTTTGTATTGAACTTCCATCAATTTCAATAACATGGTTATAAAAACTTTAATTTTTTATATTTTAGGTACGCCTTGTCATTATAAGAGGGGGTCCGAGTCTAGCGGTGGAACAATAAAAGCGTTGAAAAAGCTTCAAAAACTAAGGCGTAAATATTCGAAGAGTTGAAAATGAATAAAATAATTAGAAATATTATTCCTTACCGAGATAAAAAAAGAGAAAATGTTTTATTTGTTGTAATAGCACTCATCCACTTATTTACGAGAAAGATTTTCTTATCAAGCAGAGTTAAAATCTTAAAATTGGCTTTACTAAGTTTCTAAGCAGTAGTTTTCTTATTAACTCATTCCATAGTTTACAAGGCACTTAGCTCTTAATAGCTTTGCCTGTTTTATCTAGAGATTTCGTAACAGAACAGAGTATTAGTATTCCCAACTTTTCATCACATTAATTATTCTGATGTACCTTAATAATTAAATTTTCAATATTCTTCATTGCTTGAAATTTTTAAGGAAATGTCTAAGATATCTTAAGCAGTATTAGAGTGATTGACACATGAAATGAATGGCTTATGGTATTTTTTCAGGTTGGTGTTTATGTGAACTCAAATCAACTAGTACGTAAGAAACAATTTCCGGGGAAATTCCTGTGTTTAGCGAATTAGATATAACGACTAACATCTCCGGAATACCTTTATCATCAAAAACCAAAGTACAATTTTTTTGTAGGAATAACAAAGACGAGAGAACAATTTTTTTAAGGGAGAAGTTTGAGAACGATGTCATTATGCTATTTTTTATTTCAAATAAATTCTTCGGATAGAATTTTTGAGCTTCCCAGTATTTTAATGATCAAAAGTAAAATACTCGTGTATTTGCATAATCATATACTTTTTATTTTGTGATTGGCTCAAAAATATATACACTGAGCAATTCAACTTATAATAAATCATTAAACTTGAATTTCTTAGATACGTTATATTGTAATTGGTTCCGTTATAGCCAAAATAGGGTATGTGAGACTTATAACGAAACGATAAGCAGTTAATTTTTAAAAATGGAAGTGCTTTAAAATCACGAGAATTGACGGATTGAAAGTAAAAGAGCGAGAGAGGTCGTTTGTTACTATTGTTTTATATATCTAATATATCGTATATAGGTACTTACATTATTTTATATATCTATGTGTTACATATTACATTATTACGGAGCAAGTGAGCTTGCGAAATATTTCTACGCTCCACCTTCGCCCTTTAGAGTCGACGAAACGCTCACTCGAGGAAGAATTTGAATGACTGCATTTATGTTAATACTTCCGTTTTCCACTTTACTGCAGTACTTTAGAGTGAAATGTGGTTTTACGGTCCTGCATTTTATGTTGTTGCACCGTTCTACCGCTATAGGTGCCATACGTTGGGATCGGTGTGAGGTCGCAACAGCTATTAATGTGGAGTATTTTTGTACTTGTAGAAGTTAAAATCTGTAAATATAAGAAATTAATTAAGTTGCACAGGTTGGCTAAGAGTAGACTTACAGTATTCAAGCTTTTGATGAATCGAAATTGCGATACCGAAAATTTAGTTCAATTAGAATAATTTATTTCAATTAGATAACACGGTTTTCCGCAAAGTAACGCTTTACCCAATGATGTAGTTAATGCATCATTGTTTCTGTTTTTGGTATTTGGTTTAAACAACCAACTCGTACATATTACGAGACTTTCCTGAACATTTCCTAACAGTATTAATACCATGGTAATAAACTTATTCAATTTGTGTCCTTTCCGTAACTACTTTAGGTTAATGATTACATCCTAATTGTAATTAGGGCCGGGACCGAGCCTGGGTCTGGGTCAAAAGTTATCGATTAATGTTAGCTCTTAGCTTAGTCTATATTATTGGAAAGATGTAAGAAAAGGATGGATCATTCTCCAGGACAGAACATCTGCAACCGGTTTCGAATACAATTGGAATAGAATTTAAGGTGTAAGTTAGTTCTAATAATATTAGTTTTTAATAATAACACTAGTTAACAAACAAACAATTTTTCGAATCTTAGTATAATTAGTATGTAAGATACTAGTTCATAATAGGTTTCTGTCGTATTATAACAGACGTGTTGTAATTATTAAGGACTAAAAGGTTCGTATAAATCGTACTTCATCGAAGTATAAATGTGGACTAGCGAGTCTTCTACGTAGATTAAAACATAGATTTGTTTTAATCCCAATTGCTTCATGGAAGAAATAAGTGTAATGTGCTATTTTCATTGAAAATGCACATTTTCATGCTATCTCCACAACACGCTTGTATAAAAACATGATAAAAAGACATTAATATTCACGGCTTAACACTTAAATTTGCTTTCGTAAACAATCTGCTTAACGTTGCCGAGGGAAATGCGGTTTTGCAAACTTGCATTTTATTTCTTCGTAGAATTTTTCTTCAGACAAGCACATCCTAGCAGTTATCCTTCAGCGACATGGTGATAAATGCTTGCACGTTAGTTTGGAAAAACTGCTAGCTTGGAGCTCGACTGCCGGCGTAATAGTTTGTAATATTAATCATAGCCAGCGCGAGATAAGACGCATTCTTGCAAAATGATGATAAGCGATGATGTCTACAGGTCACCGGGCATCCGTGACGTGTAAATAAACGTTCTACCGTTTATTTTCACGTGATAAATGACTTGCATTTTTAAGATTTTCTTAAATATATGAGACAGGAAATCGACTGACGGACTGACCCAGAGTTGAACGTGCGGCCCAAACCGCTGAATCTTGACATGTTGCAGATAAGTTCTTTATATAGCGTGAAGCACTAAGAAAGAAATTTTGGAAATAGGCGGGATTTGGGATATTTTCCCTAAAGGAGTAAAATACATAAGATAAAATAGACAAAATTATAAAAATTCTTCGTTTTGAAAGTTATTCACCTTAAATTATATGTAGATTTACGCTTTGGGTAAATAAAGAAAATTATTGCACTGAATACTTTTGAAAATTAAATCTCTACGCGAACAAAGCCCCGGACAAAAGCTAGTCTAGAATAATGCTAGACAGGATTGCGGTTCTATAATTTTTGGGACAAGAAAATAAAAATAATCTATTCGACTTTACTTTCATTTACTTTTATTTAAAAATTCATAGCATAGTAACACTTAGTAACGAGCCATTTCTACTGAAGCAATCTATTTTAAATTATTTTCTCTACAATCCAGTAGAATACAGCTTTGGTCGTTACATACAACTTACACATCAACGGAAGCGTAGACAAATGACTGATAATGCCGTTGTAAGAAATGGAGATTGTTATTTTAATTTGGTCGTCATCCCAAGACGTAAAACGCAGGAAAAACGCGCCATCGACAAAAATTGAAGCAACCCAATTTCAACACAATATTTAATAATGACATTTGGCAATATTCGACTTACACGCGCAATATAACGGCGCAAATATACCTCCATACTTTTGAATGAATCGGTTTTGATATTGGTTTGTTGCAAGTAATTTGAGTTTCTATTGAGTGGAATTGAATTTTAAAATCGCTTGGTTGCTATGTCACCAATATTATGACCGGCTTTTTATACGCAAAGCATAAATAAAATTAGCATGAAATAAATAAAAACGTTTGGTATTGTTTTACTTACATCTCTTGGCAATAACTGTTTCGTATGAAAGCTGTCTTACAATTATCTGTTAATTGTTATTGAATTTTTTTTCATTGCACATACCTGTCGAATCCAGAAAGTCATATCTGTTGAATACCCCAAAAATAAAGTTTTGTAATTTACGAAAACGGCTAGTCTAAGAAAATGAAAGAACAAACTTGTGTCGATATGGTTTGTGTCTACGTCATGCCAAATCTAAACTTATTCATACGATGTGACAGACCTATGAGCATGTCTATATGTAGCTCTGGAGTAATGTTATCAATTGACACCCAGGGGCAAGTCAATAATGTATTATTTCGGTTCTTTCAAGGATCTGATCGGACCCCACACAACAGAATACATCGTGACTTCGGTTGACTTGCCGCTAAGTGGATTAGAAATACCAATTTGGTGAAATGTATTTTCGTACTACGCTTTGTTAAAATGTGTATTCTACTGTTCGGTGAGGAAACGCTAAGTGACATGTAATGTTGTATATGACTAGCCAGAAGTGGTGTGTGTTAGAGATAAACGAAATATAAAGTTTGAGAACTACTGATTACATGCTTACTCATAATTTATAGCTTACTTTCTGACTGCGTCGTGAGACCTGGGAAATATAGTAATTTGTTAGTAAATTACACTAGTACTCGAGGCAATAAGATTATTGCCGTAATTGTTATGATGAAGAAACTGAAATGAATTACACATAGTTCAGAAAACTGTAAGTGTGCAGATAAAAGTTAACGTGTATCAAAAAGAAGGATAAGTAAGATGCAGTAATATGCAATAAGATGCTCTGTGAGTACAAAAGTATAACTACATGTAGTTAAAAGATAGTACCTACACCGTACGTGTAGTGTCAAATGAAAATATTCAGATAGGAACTGATGATAGCAAAGATAAATAGAGTATAAGAACAGTAGGAAAATAAAGGAGGAAGACGAACGAACAAGTCATTTATTCTTAGCGATAAATTTGTGTATTCACATTAAACGTTATAGGTACTTGAGGATACTACTTACAGTAATTTCTATACATAAACATTACGAAATATGATGGTTAATCGACAGTCTGAAGTGAATAAAGTACCTACATCGAAATAGTTAAATAGACACTAAAAGGATATGAAATCTTAAATTCACTATTACATAATTCATATATTAAAAATGGTAATCTATATAATAATGTTAATCACGTATATTCAATTGTCAGTGCTTTTGTCGTATTTCGTGCAAAATATTATGATATTTACATTGTCGACAGCTATCTATAGATGTACGTACAACATGCTAGTATCATTATTGTAGGTTATATCAAAATGCTATAGTTTATCTAGAATAGAAAAACAAAGGTTTACTCATGTTTTAAAGAATATCCTGTCCTTAACAATTTGCTGAAGTCCATCCGGGGATATCGATGGATTGCCGTATTCACGTTAATAAACAGTAGCGTTCAATAACGAATGACGTTATTCATTTACGACGCACGATAACCTATGGAATGGCCTATAAAATTCACATTACGCTAATATTATTCCTTCATCCCAAGTCGACCGAGCGTTTCTGCCAACTAAGTCACTACTTGCATCAATGTAACATTTTATATTCATGACGACTATTGGAAGAGAGCGTTATTGTTACAATAAAGGCAATTAACTAAAGATACATAGTTACACAAGTTCATAACAAGTAATTGCTGCTGACTGACTGAACTCACATATTGTTGTTCAATCATGTAGAAGTTATAGAAAATACATGTATGTTCGTACCTTTCAAACGGGTTTGTAGAATACGATGTTTTAGATATATAACAATTTATGAGTGTGTATAACGTTGAGTTTATTTTCCGGATATGTGCTGGTAGCTCGGAGGGCGGTGCCACGTAAATTCATTGATGACGTCAGCCACAGTACCTCTGACATCAACAGTGTAATCGTGATACGAGGGCTGAAATACGAGTACGTACCTAACAATGAAATAAGAAATATTGATGTATAAGGGTTATCAATCACATCGAGGACGGTGTCGGTTTCCGTGATAATGGTGGGGTTAAATGATTAATCAGTGCAGTGTTTATTGGCCATCCGTTATACTGTTTACGATAACGGGTGTAAATGATGTATGCGTAATGCGTAAATGATATTTTAAACTAAATAAATACGCAGGCAATTGGTTTTTCTGCAAATGAAATTAGATATATCGCTGCTTTTCATGAATACTCGCACAATCCAAAATCCACATTTACAGGGTAGCCATTTAATTATTAAATAAAGTAAAACAATATTGTAGAAAATAACCAATTACAAAACGACATTTTTGCGCGCCATTATGCTTGTTTTGCCGTTATGAATGTGAGTCTTACTGAGTATGAAATAAAGAATATTTTGGAGTTATTTGTGTTATAAACTGGTATTTTCAAAATTTTGATTTGTGCGAGTATTCATGAAAATCAGCGATATGTATTTGCAGTTGCGGCTATTTCCTATACGCATAAATAGTACTAAATGTTTCCTCTGATGGCGGCCCGGACAAATTCTTATGTCTAATTCTAATGTATTTACTTACTCGTATATCAAAGTACGAGTATCAAAGACGATTCTTATTATATTCTTCGAGTGCGTCCATAATTACAAAGAAAATTCTTAGCCGAATAAAGTCTTCGCATTGCACCACAAAAAAGGTATTTGGTGATTGTTAGAAAGGTATTAATACAATATATTGATTTTTTGATTAAACAAAATGGAATCGACATTTCTTATATAACCGTTAATTAATTACTATGAATTTAAAGAAACAGTTTTATATGCTATCAACATACCGCATAATACATACATTTTGCTGCGTGTCGACTGACCCTCCACATTTTTCGCACGTCATTTAAAACATCTGCCTCGCAGTAGATAAACAATGAGTTATTTGATTTTGCCGACGACAGGCTTATGTTGCTTGTGTGCACCGCGAGGCTCTGTGTAAAATTATACACTTCATAATTTTGAATTGAGCGCGAGGTGAAATTATCGTTTAAAATTTTGTTTACTGTACACATGGGTACCTACTCGATGTTACATTTCCAGCTTATTATACATATATTCGCATGTTTATATTGGAACGATGACGAAAATATCAATTTTCCTTATTACTTGTAATTATTTGTTTCTAAACATTTCGAATAGTTTTAAATCATGATATTTTATGACGATGAAAATAAATTTTGTAAATTATTACCTCTACATATATTTAAATGTGATTCTGTTACTGTAATTTTTAAAGTCCTATCTTATTCGCTTGCTGATAACTGAAAATTAATATATCAAAGTGATAAAGTCCTCTTGATTTCTTCTTTTTAGATTACGTAGGGTAAAGCAGCATATTGTAAATAATCTAGTGGGTTATATGTTAATGCAGCAATATCCGGAAAAGTTGCTCTTCACCCCCGCGCTCGTGACTTATCACATTTACTTTGCCGCTTTTCCATTTTCTTTTCTTTATGCAAGATTTGGGAGATCTAAATAAGGGCTCTTATAAAATATTTATGATCTGTGAATAATGTTTTCTAAAATGCGAATGTATTTCATGTTTATGTATGTGTGCTATTCAATATTTTAGAAATTCGCAAGAGAATAGTTAGACAAAAGGAAATGTTACTGGTATTTTGAAAACTCTATTTGTAAAAACATAAATCGGCGAAGAAAAAAATTTTTTCTCTTGAAAATATTTTTTCGTATTTTATATCCCAAATTTCGTTCGATATTTTATTGTTTCAACATAATCTAATAGTCATTTGTATGAAGCCTAACATAATCAAGCATCATTGTTATTGTTCTAAAGGATTCGTTGGTTAACTTAATCCTTACTAAGTTGACAAGTTTCCCAAAGTTTCATTATAACCGATACCTGATAAGCATCATATTAGAACAACAAGTTGATAAGTTTAAATCGGACACTGAAACTTGCAATGACTTTTCAATTTCTGTCCTTACTTTAAATATCGTGACACTTTTGTAACCCATGACAAGTGTAATTTACATAATTAATTAATAATTAAATATTATTAATTTACTTCAACTTTTTTTGATTTCGATTTACGTCTATCTATCCTAAGAAATAGCGGATACCATATTGAAAATCCTAGTATGACGCAAAATCTAACTCGATCAACCAAGCTATTCATAGTTTGGTTTGTCGATGCATACAAAGCGGAGTTTGTCAAGTTTTCTGAAGTTCTGTGGGTTGCGGACCTCAATCAATGTTGGAAACTTGCAGGTTAGCGTTAAGAACTCCAATGTATTGTTTCTTGGGAATTAACATATTGCTAAAGTTTTCATTGTTATCGTAGGAGTCAGTTAAAATAAGATATTATTGAAACAATGACAAAAGAGAAAGCGTTTTTGAATAGTGTTAATGAACTTGGACAAACTTTGTGTTCTTTTACACGAAAGAAAATAAAAAAACTCAAAACTTTTTGATATTGGGAAATTGTGTTTTTTGTTCAGAGTTTTTTACGTCACAATTAATCTTTACAGTTGGTTGCATTATATAACGCTAAAAACGGTCTCCGTGTTGCGCTTAATTAGAAATTGTAAGGTTTAGTTAAGATTTCGTAGTCAAATAAGGAAACTACAACTCTGTTCTAAGCCAACAAGCCATCTAAAGTTTAGCTACCCAATATACACCAAATGTAGTTGTAAGGCTTTGCGGAACTCGATCGCAGCTTTAATCAACGCCTAAAGTTTGTAGGATAGAGCTTCGAGGTCATCGTCGATCAACTTCGTTTTTCTTCCTTAAGATTCTATTGCTTTATCGAAATGTAGATAAAATTTTACAATCTGTCAATTCTATGGACTAAAATTTATTTTCATTATCTTTGGGACAACAATACACATAACTTGTATTTATACAACGTATGTTATAATATAAATTTGTAATTTTCCGATCAGGGGCTAACGATAATATTTTTTTTACAAATGAGGCTTAGCAAAGCAACTATTAGGAATTACGGAATAATCATACTGAAGTCCGGTCGGCTAGTCAAAAGTTATAGGGTTTGTATTGTAAACATCAGTTGGAATTTACTCAGCGTATATATTTTCTGAGTTCATTGTATGAGCTCTGAAATTTTGCAGTGGGTTACGATTTCTCCGACCAAGCTCCAACGTATGCGTACGTTTATTTCTAACTAACATTTATGTATTTGTTCCATGCTCCATTTACGAGCATGTGTAGGTACCTTGTGTAACCGCAAT
Organism: Aspitha aspitha aspitha; assembly: GCA_018246895.1. Taxonomy (NCBI): domain Eukaryota; kingdom Metazoa; phylum Arthropoda; class Insecta; order Lepidoptera; family Hesperiidae; genus Aspitha; species Aspitha aspitha. Next base: position 29,060 of record DWGJ01000416.1, read on the forward strand.
ATGTACAGAATAAAAGTTTCTGATATAACCACAACAATTACCAGATACTGTAGCGAACAACACGTGTAAGCAAAAACCTATCATAACTTTCGTAAAACTCATTAAAGTACTAAACATAATTAGCTAACATCGAAGTATTCGTTGTTTCGTATAGTTTATTGGAGAACAAATTATCGAAATGTTGTGTTCAACGAGCATTTAGGGCAGAATAATTATTATGTACGAGTACATGTAAAATAACTAAAAAATGATTATTGCAAAAAGGATTTTGAAAATTCATTCACGAGTTATTTGAATAACAAACGTGTTAGATTATTGATTATTGATGTCAATGTACCAGTATATTATGCTTGTTTAACATTAATAATTACACAAATCTGAAGCTTACAACGTTTTAGTAGTTTATTGAATACTATTTCCTAAGAATGTGATATCACACGTGCAAAACATGCCATATTAATATACTTAAAGGTATTTTTCCTACATATGTACAGTCTGTTGCTTTATAGAAAACAAAAACTGAATTACTTTTTAATGCTTTTATTTTACCACGCTTAAAATAGACCTGAACTTTTCAAATACAGTTTCATACTCGATTAAGTTCGAGATAATCAAGAATACTAGATACTCGCGTGAATATTGGAAATATCACAAATGTAACCATTTTTTTCTGTCGAGTACAATCGATTTGAGTGGCACTACAGAAATGTATTGTAACGTAACAGTTTGCGTTCAAAAACATACTAGCATCTGTTATAGATTCACAATAGATTTAGTGCTTATATTTATTGTTTGGTATTTACGTCAAGTGTTAACTGGTTGATCGGCTAAATGGACTTAACCAAACCACCATATGGTTTGGTTAAGTTCCGTTGCGGGTTTGGATCCCTCTTAGAACATAATTTGTTATTTTTATTAAATATGTTTAATATGTTTGCCATAGCAGAAGACCTGCCTGATTGGTAATTGATGACCCACTGTGACGTGCGCAGTTCATGAAAGCTTCAATAATAATTTTGAAAGTTGTAAGAAAAAGCTATCAATCTGCTTAAATTTACGGTCACATATATCACGTTATAGATTGTTTTTGGCATTTTTCACCTTTTTGTATGTTTTCAAAGCTTAATATTATGGAGCAGCTTAGTTTACTGATACGTGCGACTCAAAGAGCAAACATATTGAATGGCGCTCTCGGTTGGAAAACTTTCAACCGAACTAGGAAACGCTGATCAAAGGCCTACTTTCCTTTAAGTATTCTGATAGGTACTGCTCAACTACATATATTAGTGAGTTTCGACAGACTTGGACTGAGTCCAAGGATATATTTTGTACCTGGCAGCTTTCCTTTCAGAACTTCAAATATATTGAATTTGCCCAAGTAAAATTATGTTAGTTATGGGTAATATAAAAATAGTATATTAAAGTTTACTGCGCATACTTTAGTAGGTACACATAAAAGTTTGTTAATCTTTCTAGAAATAAGTATTGAATTTTGACGATAAGTAAGCCTTATTGTCACGTAAGGTAACAAAGGCGTCGCGTATTCGGTATTTAAACTGACATAAATAATAGTATGTATTACTTTCATTAATTCTAATTTTGTAATTATACTTTTCTGTGATAATTTAATTTTATTAGCACAGTCAGGAAATAACATCGACTTTGTAGTATGTATAAATTAAATACGTAATGCCTCCAAGATACTTCTCAGTGTGCCATGAAATTCTAATTATCGCTTGCAAAGTGAGAGCGGCGAGATACAAATTAGCATGATTAGCGGCGTCAAAGACGAGAGATGCAGCTGCTCGACATGTTCTACTGGGGAAGGTGAACGATGCGCGATTTATAACATCCTTATTAAATAGTACAATAGCAGTTGATTCAGACTATGACTAATTCATGCTAACTTAACAAGTTAAACCAAAGAAGTTAGGAAGTTAAATAAACAACAATTTTAACAAAACAAAAACCAACTTCAAAAACTTACTATTCCAAAACAAATCAAAAGGTATGCACTAAAAAGAAAAAAATAATTACGTATTCTTCAACAACTTAATAATCAACATACATTTTGTACTAG
>DWGJ01000417.1:0-31138 GCA_018246895.1 Aspitha aspitha aspitha
GATTATCATTTTTGAGAATAATGCCATATGGCATAAGTCCACATTACATATATACCATCATGCCAGGTCCCTAATGGGGTAGGCAGCAAGCACTGAGTGTCAAATATCTCTGTCCTTGCAAACCTGTCGTGCTTTGTCTGCATTCATCACTCTTCGTGCATACACTCCAGTTTCGGAGGCTCTTGACTCCTCCCATTAGTCCATCTTCACAGCAAGAATAATATAAATATAGATGTGTGTATGTAGGTTGTTTCTTTCAATGTTCTTGTATTACTGAGAAAGTTGAAAGATGTTTACCACTCTGGCTCCATACAAAGCAGCAGACTTTACACACCTTAAAAATCATATGCACTAACATGTGCCATTTTCCTATGTTTTCCTTCACTATCAAATCGGACTATAATAAAATTGAACATCTCAAATGTTACATTTGCAATTTATTTTGGTTTTATCAGTGTTCTATTGAAATGAGGAAATTTAAATGTCATATAGGCACAGTATACAATGAATTACAGAATAATGTTATTAGTGTGTTACATATTTTAGTAGTATATATTATATGTATATGGATACATGTTTACATATTGTGTAGATTTGCTGAATTTACAGTAATTGTGATACATAAATTGGTACATGCATGTGAAGTATGTTGCATAGGTTGGTTTCCATCTGTGATATCAATGATTTATTTACTTCTATAATACATGATAAATTATATTGATGATATATCATACATTCATATATATCAACTAAAATAATTGAAGACTAATTAATTTTCATATCAGAACCCATAACTTTTGCATAGCAACATGTCGAAATGAACTATCAAATGCAAGTTTCAAATTGTGAAAACTGATTCTTGCACTTTGTGCTCTTGTTAACAAATTATAATACTTTTCAGTTGAAAAAAATGGTGATGTATGTATATCCATATTACACGAGCCAGGTGATGACAAATGGGGCTATGAGAAGGCGTCGGAGAGGTGGTTGCCCGTGCATACTGTAGAGACTATACTTATAAGTGTAATCTCCATGCTGGCCGATCCAAATGATGAAAGCCCTGCGAATGTTGACGCAGCAGTAAGTATATTGTTGGTACTCATAATATTCTCTCGTGTCAATGAACCATTTTAAATGTGGACTATACAAGTTCTATTTGGTACATTTTTGTCCAAATACTTCGAGAAAATAGGATTCTAAGATGATTGGTGTTACATACAAAAATGTATGTATAATTTAAAAATAATATTCAATAATAAAGAAATGTTTAATCTGTACATATTGATATTAATAGCTAAGAGTATTCCATACCATTTGTTGATATAGTTATTGTTTTCATAATAATGTACAACATACCTACTGGTACCAATGTAATGTAAGTAATTTAAATTTACGTGTTTTCCTGTTTTGATGTCATACAGTTTTATTGAATGTTGTTGTAGTAGTAGCATTAGCAGTAGTATGTGGTACACTAAAGTCACGGTAACATGCATTGAATATTTTCCTGTGTTAGTGATTTTCCTGCAATGTAGTTATATCCGTGTAATATGAATGTGAAAAAAATGCATGCGATTGGACAATTTGCCAGCAAACAGTATGAAACATATGACCAATTTTTGGGTGTATTTATTCGAATCAACTGTTTAGGGAACTTTCTCGTTTTCCCTTTTTCTGTACAATAATATTTTATGAACCGAGATGTGTGTCCTTAGGTACAAAAGTAATCTTATATTGTTTGCATTCACAGAAGGAATGGAGAGACCGATATACAGATTTCAAAAAGAAAGTGGCCAGATGTGTTAGGAAAAGTCAAGAAGATTGTTTCTAGAAAGGAATGAAAAGTATATAGCAGAGTATTATTGTTGAAAAAGGGCCACGACTCCACGATTACCTAATACTGCTATAGAATTAATTTGCATTTACTCCACTACAGACCGCTCACAACTGTACCGATCGACGGTATCACCACTTATAGATGTGAGCTCATTGTGTTTCTTTTTACAGAAGGAATGGAGAGAATCATATTCGGAGTTTAAAAGAAAAGTTGCACAGTGTGTGAGAAATAGTCAAGAGGATTGTTGTTAGTTTGCAGTGCCCTTTTTCATTTTTCGGATAGTGCGTTTTGGTGATGCAATTAGAGCGTCACTGGCGAGCAGGCCACATTGTTCCCGCACACGCAGTGCGCGCCCACCCACCCGGGCTAGAGACAATATTGAAATTGATTTGAAAGTAATACTTATTGTAATAAAATGAAATCGCTGCCGTATTTTATAATAAATTAAAGAGTAGAATTCAAGGTCTTTTTCATCTTTTTTAAGACATGGTAGCTAGCTATTGTTATGATAATAAAATGTGTATGATAATTTTTTAGAAAAAACAAATCTGCATTTGTTCTTTTCCATCCTTGCTTAATTTTTTGTTGATCTCTTTGTAGTGGAACCAAATCTGAAATATATTTAACTAATATTTATTGTATATCAAAAGTGTATGATAATTAAATAGATAATCCATATTTTCTGTAATAACATGTAACAAAGGACAACCATCAATCTGTGTGAATTGTTAGTTACCGAAACACAAACCCCCGAGTGCTTAGTCAAGTTGGAGCAAAACAAGTGTATAACAAATTATTATTAATTTATAACTAACATGTTTTTTTTTTATTGAATAAATGCAATTTTTTTGTATACATCCTTGTATATCGATTGAACCTTGCCCGTTATCTGCACTTATATAAATAAAGCACAGGTAAAGTAAATCCGTTGTGTAGGTATGATTTAAGTGCGCCTGTTGCTTAGTAGCAAGCGTTGTTCTCTATTTTCGTGATGGGATTAAGAAATTGTTTCATGCTTTTGTTAATTAATTTCATATAATAACTGAATCTGTTAGCATTTTATTGAATCTTTTTATGTAACTTGTAAAAGACTAAATTAATACTAATGGTAATAAGCAATCAATATTCTATTTGTTTACTTAGGAATGCTGTATAATATAATATCTAAATCACGGGGTGAAAATAGTTTTGCCTCATATTGTGATTAATAACCTCAAAATGCTTCAAGCAGCAATTTGTGACGCGTGTACAATACTTTCCCTATGTATATTTTTATTATAAAATCATAATGCAGTGATAAATGTTATTTCATTTGTATTAATATTCCTTTATTCACAATGAATGTTCAAGAACTCTATAATTAACTGTAACAAAAGTAAAAATTTCACATTCTAACAATTAACATCAATCACTATCAGAATTTTCTGCTAACACATTTTGCTGTATACTTCTTGGGTCAAAAGTACTTTCAAAACACCTTTTAAATACAGATTTTATTTTGGTTCTCGATGTTGGTGACTCTGGTATATCATTGCAGTCCATATGATCGTTCCCTTGTACAATTTCATTAGCATGAGATCCATTGAAACCATTGGCTTCTCCAGGCATTTCAATGAAATTAAAGAGATGCGAATCTTCATCTAAATCTTGTGAAAAGTCTGGGTCTAGATGAGGCTTTTTATTATTAACCGCCATTGAAGTATTATTGGATTTCTCTTTACGTTTCCTATCTGTATGTGTATTTTCCACGGCTTGGGTTGCCATCTCTGGTTTAGATGTTGCCAGCACAAAGTGTGCTTCGAATGTTGTACCATTGTGTATAATAAATACTATTGGCCGTCCCGTTGTCTCGAAATGGACTTGTACAGGTAGGTTTAAGGCTTCAGCAAACACTAACAATGCTCTGAACTCTCTCAGTGTAAATGTCACATTTGTTACAGCCTCAATAGTATAACTGTCAAATTCTGCAGCTTTTATACTGATTTTGGTTCTGGTCGCTTTCAAGAGTTCAATGTTGTCATTGTAGTTTCGGAGAACGAGGGATTGTTCTGACGCTTCAAATGTCACTTGGTCATCTGAGCTCTGGAAGTTGCCAAGCGCTTCCGATAGTATCTTTTGAGATGAAGTTATTCTGTAATAACAATTTGAAATGACATGTTTAATTTTCATCACAATACTACAGGTAGTGTACCTGTTTCTTGTAAACTACATCTAATACAGGCAGTGATTAACTATGTCTATGTGTGTAGTGACATGCAAGTTTCATATTGTTTTCATATAATCTTTTGGGTGAGTAGGCTTGAACTTGAACCCTTGTGACTAGACCAAAGATAGCAAAAATTGATTACTTTTTAAATCACATTAATCTCATTGAAAGTAACCATCTCTGGGTTGTTGGAAGACTCTTCATATGCAACAATGATGAACTCACCCAAGACATAAACTTTTAAACGAAATGTTAAACTAAGCTATACATCTTAAGCAACATAATCTCAATTAAATATAAATACCGATAATCAAATCTCACATACCCATATTTGATGTAACCTTTACCTGTTAGGGACAACATCCTTCGGATATACAGCTTGCATAGATTTACAATCTAATATAGAAACAAAATGAGTTTTTACTATGCCATGTTTGCATTTTAGTTGAAATATAAGTTTATAAGCCTCGGGATCCAGTTTTATTTCCAAGTTTTCGACTTGTTTTTCCATGTGTGTCGGCGATTTAAATGTGTGTAATGCAGATTTCATTGATATTTTGCATTTCAATCCTTCATTGTCCTCAGTTGAATAATAATTATAATTAAAGTACGAAAAGAAATTTTTATTAAATTTAACCATTGCATAGGCTGATTCCGCAGCATTTAATGTGCGTAATAGTATACAATCCGACAGTGATTCCAAATATAATTCATCTCCAAATCGCGCTAACGCGTGAACAGTTCTTCCCAAAACTGAAAAAATTAAGTTAAGATAGACAAGATAGTAATGTACCAAGATCCTAGTGTTATTTAGATGTAGTTAATTCAGTTTTAGTGGTGAGGCAAAGGTAAAGGAACCGCGCCCGAGCCCAAATAACACTCGAAAGACAATAAAACTTTTCGAAATCTACTTCTACTAAATATTCTGTTAATTCTAATAATTAGGAGAAAAATACATTTATAAAACAAAATATTTACCTCTCACATTAGGACCTGGTACATGACATTTCATTTTATATTGTTCATGAATTGTTCATATATATATTGTTAATAATAATCCATTCTAAATGACTAAATTAAAAAATACTTTGCTCATGTATTGTCATCCCCAGATAATTCAATTCAAGATATCGATATCAACCGCGAAAGCAAAATTATTTGACATTGATTTAACATCTGTCATCGGACAGTGTTGCGATCCAGTAGACGAGTTTTTCACATTGCGTTAATAATTAAATGACATGACCTTCCCCTAGTGATAGCAAGGCAAAGAAAATTCAAAAATGTTATTAAACACATCTAACAACAACAAGTTAGCTAGTATCTAAAAGGAATAGCTAATTAATTTAATGATATGTGCTTTAAACAATAACTACTCTGTGAGTGGATGCTTACCCAGGATAACCTTACTATAATTTGAAGCCCAATTTTAATTTGGAGCCAAAACTTTATTACAGTTATAATACAAAAAAGCTTATTCACGGTTTTAGTGAATGTACTACAATAAAAAGTTTTTTATTTTAAAATTGTACGCCTGAAAAAATAACGAACAGGAGAAGGAAAAATAGATAATTATATTGAACCTCATCTAGACATCGATATAAAATCAATAGATTGTATAATACCAACACTTATTTGTTATTAAATTGCATCCACAATGTCATGTATGCATTAAAGATTACATATAGAGTTAATTTCCAATTAATAATAATTAATATAATGCATGCATTGGAGATCAATAATCTTATAATAATAAATTATGATATATTACTTTAATTACCTATTGAATATAGTGGTCTAATTTTTTGAACAAATTGTAACCCCCCTTTAATCACAACGGCTCCCTCTACTCCAGGGTTAGCGATCCCTACGTATAGAAATGCTATAATGAAAATTATAGATAGTAATTATTTTTATCACTCAACAGTCGATTATGTAAAGAATACATACACGACTTCCCGGAAAGTAATCTAGGTGGCGCTATACCTACTTAAAATCTAAGTAACGCGAGCTTTACAAGGATAATGATTTTTCTTCGCTATTGCAAGTTCGTTTGAACGGATTTACTGCGATAGCCATGGCAATATTTAACAAAAATAATCATATAATGAACCAGAAGTGCCGGTTAAATGTGTCGGAGATAAAGAAATGGTTTCGGATTTGAATTAATTGGGATATAACAGTAACAAATGCTCTATGTACACTTAGTTTGGAAACTTATTTGTTATCGGACAACAAACAGCAAAACGGTAAAAATGACGTATTTAAAGCAAAATATTGCTATACACTGGAGATAAAACTAATTTTTTGCTTACTATAGATAGTGGATTTGACCAATATTGTTTATAAGTTTATCATAAAAAAAGATAACGTTTTATGTCTGTACCAATAGTAGCCTGAGGACAATTTACATGGAAAATTATTCACAGTAATGTTGTTTGTGGTCTTATGGAGATGAAAGCCTAGTAAGCAGAGGTGTCAAATATTAATCTAGCTTAATATCTGTATAGTTATTAAAAAAAAGGTATTTCTTGTAGTAGCAATGTCGGTAGACATCTTTCAAACACAATCTACTTTTAATGTTGTTCTTATATCGCTAGATATATTACTCTACATTAGAATAATTTCATACCTAAGCACAAAATATATGTATCATGAGTGGTATAGGCATACGATTATTTTCTGTTTAGCGTTTTTGCAGTAATATCATGAGGATGATAGATAGATTTAATTTTAGTTTCCGTCTCTTGGGTTCTGGGATTCAAGTCCTGGTACCCATCTTTGGCTTTGTAATTTTTTTAACGTGGGATCAATATAAAGATTGGTGAAAAAAAGGTAGCCGGAGTTGTCGTTGCTCATTTTTTAAGGAACAAAGGATATTTAATTTTGGCGCTCAGTGTAACTTTTCCCAAATTGTAATATATGCTCACAGCCACGATAGGTATAATAATGGTTGCCACAGTCACACTATCTTTGTTACTCTTTCAGACAAAAGCTACTAGGTACATAAAACTAGGTATATATATATATATATACAGTATATTTACTAGGTATATATATACAGTAGGTCAAAATTTATAAAGATTTTGTGTAATTTTTGTGTATATTGGCTATAGGTAATATAATGATAAGTATCAAGTATGAAAGCAAAATAAACGTGGTCGAGATGAGGACGTTGCGCCGAATATATGTGGTCTGACTCTCGCCGACCGCGTTCGCAATGTTGATGTAAGATGCTTTGTGTAAAAGAAAGCATCGGTGATGAATGTAGATGAAGCACGGCAGGTTTGTAAGGACAGAGATATTTAGCACTCGCTCCTTTCTGCCTACCCCGATAGGGACCTCACGTGACGATATTATGTATGTATGAATGTATCAAGTACGTTAGTCGGAAAAATTCCTGCCCCTCTGAGAGCTATCTTAGTGTGCGCTGCCTTAACCGTTGGAGTTAAATATAATGTATCGCGGGATTGTATATCTTAAATAGTTCTAAATAGAAGTCCCCGATTATATACATATATAGCTTTTATGTGGAAGTCATTATTAACCAAAATAACGAGCCACAAATATGTACAATTAATCGATACTTTTTTTACTATGCACATTTTCGAGTATTTGTCAATAAGCGTGGCTGAAGCCGCCGGCGGAAGCTAGTTTTACATATTCATCCGATAATTCCGTATTTAGTAATTTAATAAGTATTTGTAGAGTATTATTATCGCTCTCAGCTACGTCGCGCCGTAGATGCCGCAGTAGCCTTACGGCAAGGTTTTAAATATCCGATATTGCTTTAAATCCATATTCTATTACAGACGCCGGCGCAGTATCCGTATTGTCAGACGCCGGTAATGATCCGGTATAAAAGTAACAGGTGTAAAACAGTTACTTTATATACTTTTAACTTAACCAAATTACCGAAGTTATAGTATAAAGTATATTATTACTTTGTTATTTACAGTGATGATATAATATAGTGCATGAGTGTGCAACATAAATAATGGATTTAGAAGGTAAGTTATTTTATTTTCGTCACGCTAATAAGTCCTTAGAGTCAAAGATTTTTTTTACTTATAATTTGTTCTGGAGTTAATTGGCATGCTACCATTTTTATTACCTTGCAAATATACATTCGTACCTAACCACATTGCATACTTTGAATTTTCAACAACAAAATATCAAATCACTATAAGTGGTCGGATTGGCATATTCACGAGTTTAGCTCAGCAGATTTCTTTTATTGCGCTTTAATGGAAATGCGATACTGGTTTAATAAATATTTATCTCTATTTAATATGTATTATCGCATTTTTGTTATACCATTAAATACAGATTATGTAATATTATTATCTACGGATAAAAAAATAATTACAACCAATGCATGTCGACGCGTTCATTTTAAGCTCTATTTTTTTTAATTTGTTCGGTATAAGAAATTCAAACTCATTTATAAATAAAAAATTCTTTTTCTAGGTATTGCGTAATAATAAATCTATGACAATATTTGAGTAGGCTGGGCAATATGGTTACTCTACCACACTCGTGTGAAGCTGTGAATTCCTATAACGTTAAAATTTAAAACCCAATGGCGATGTTGACTGTTGCGAGACCCGGGGTCTGCAGATTTTTGCAGGCCCTTGGTCTTTTGCTTACCGTTAATTTTGATAGTTTTGATGTCGTAAAAGAAGTACGTAGATATATCTCAAATAAAAATAATAATTTCTTTGTAAAAACTTTGTTGTTGAAAAAAATACATGTTAGTGATATATTTTATCTAATATTTGGAATTAATTAATATACCACAAAGATAACTGTGCGAAGACATGTTCACTAATTATAATGTAGAGATAAGTACTTAGTTGCTATCTACAAGTAAATTATACTTACGACTAAGTTAGGCAGTGAGTTACGAACGTTTCGTATATAAACACACTAACTGTACTTATACTAACAAATACTAAATAAACTAATATTATTGGCAATCGTATTCTTCAAGTCCGCTTACTAATTAATACCTACTACATGCATGCATACACATCGTCACGCCAGGTCCCTAATACCTACTAATCAACAATATACTTCTCTTATATAACTTAATAGTCTCATTATACATCCTCTCCTGCATAACTTAATAAGTCTCATTATACATCCTCTCTTGCATAACTTAACAGTGTCATTACATTTCATGTGACATTTTTCTTCTTCCCGTAGGATAACACGCAATCGTTAACAAAAGTTCCTCATCTCCTTAAGAATTAGAACTGCATGCCCGATCGCAAATGTTATATGTACTAAACACACGCATGTCGGCTATCAATTACCGTTAAAGTACCCTACTAAATACATAGTTACAATACCACAATGTATTCTGTTATTACAGTAAGAAGTTAATTATATTGTATCTACTACTTGTATATAAGTGGTTTAATTTCAAGGTTTGTTGCTGCCTCCGTAATTGTTTTTCCCTACTTAAATTTTGTTATATGTATAACTGTTATGAGAAATTAGCAATCAGTTCTGTAGGTAATACCTGTAGGTAATAGGTGCTAAAAGGTACTTATGCACTACCCAGTCTTTCGGCTCCCTAATTAATTTTAAACGTGATGTCGAAAGAGTTGGTTCTATTAATATATCGTGTCGTCGACACCATCGTAACTGCAAATTTTTTTTTATCCCTTATCTTTAAATCGTTTAAAATGTTTAGCTAGATGGGCCTTGAATTCATATTAAGCTTTTCTACAGAGGAATTGCTTGACAGATTGTTAAAAATCTTTGAATTTGGCAGGAAATGAATTTTAATCAAAATTTTAGTGAATAAACTGACCGATATTATAATGAAGCAATGGCTGGTCTTATGTGACCTAGGTAGTAAAAAACTAATTTGTCATCGTTCCTAGTCGAACGACAATTTGTGCTAAGCTGATCATAAATAGCTGTAGTCTTATTTTTGTTTCTATACAGACATCCATTTCATATTTTCATAAATGCGATCTGAAGGTTCTCAATTAAATAACAGTCATGCTGATCTCTTTAAATTTTACTCACCGAGATTCTGTACAATTTAAGAATACATTAACAACCGCTGTGGTAAATGAGCTATCTCCCTAGCCGAAGCTACAATAAAAAAGATCTTACGAGTAGCCATAGCCACTGTTCACTGTTGTCTATGATTTCGTTCTGTAAAAGAGTCCTACATTGATTGTGTAAGATGTAAGAAAATGAATTTTGTGTACTAAAAACAAAAAAAAAGTCTCTTTGAAATAGAACACAGGCGCATTGAAAAAAACATGTCGTTTTGTGAGTTTTGTATAAACAACAATTTTAACAAAACAAAAACCAACTTCAAAAACTTGCTATTCCAAATCAAATTAATATGTATGCACTAAAAAGAAAAAAAATAATTACGTATTCTTTAACAACTTAATAATCAACATACTTTTTGTACTAGGTATCTTCCCACGATATTATAATGTAGGTACAATTATTGTTACTTTTGGAGTCGGTGTCTGGCGTGTACACTTTACAGTTCCCCTTCCGCCGCCAGTTTGTTTGGCTGAACGCATCTCGCAATCTCAGCAACTACCGGTTCGAATTGAACAATCATTTTTGTGTTGAGTAGTCCATTTATTGAGGCTATATAACATCACGCTATGACTAATAGGAGTAGAGCAGCTAGGACAAATGTTGCAGAAACGGGAAAACATTGATTTCCACGGGAGCGAAGCCGCGAGCACAGCTAGTAAGTTATATTTATGCAGTGAAGACTATTTTTAATTACAAAATTGTGATATTTTTTAGATTTACGGGATTATAAAATTATAAATTCTGTCTTGATGAGCAAAAAAAGGTGGAAGGTAACGTCTTGTAACTGTCAGACGATAGATATAGTGTTTTTCTTTAAAGTTATAAATATTCTTAATAAAGAATATACATTTAAGTGTATATTTTGGCACAGCATTCGTATAAGGTTATGCAAATATGTTAAGACAAGGTCAAATTTTATTAATAGCGTATAAAATAAAAAATCTTTTATGTTTATAAGTAGTCGTGCAGGAAGTAAACGACGACGTTGTAAATTAAGGCACGAACGAAGAGATGATATGATATAAGATATTCTTAGCTGTTACCCGCGGTTTGGACCGCGTGGTCAAAAGAGTTTATTTTGTTCACGTTACTGCCCCATAGTAACATCTACAGCGCTTAGTTGATTGAAACGTATTTCGCGTGAAAAATGGGACATTTTTCAGCGAAATACAGATCTATCATCGTCTCAAGGACTCCGAGTATCTCCATACTAAAAATTACATCGATCCGTTGTTTCCATATGACGTGAAAGTAGGACAACAAATAAACAAACTTTCGTATTTAAAATATTCGCTGTGATTAGAGTAAATAAGTACGTGGTTGAATCATTTTCATGTTGTGATAGTATTAAAATGTATTAGATTACTATTGAATAACGGAATTATATATTAGAACTAGTGGACCTGACCACGCGTTGCCGTGGTTATATTATGTCAAATCATAATATAAAATATGTCAAATATGGTGCGTTTAGAAATTTATTTTATGTAAATAGTTTATTGACAATTGACATTTATTATTTATTTATTTTATAAAAACTATCCTATCTTTTAAGTTGGATCAAATAATAGATATATACAAAATTTCATTGAAATCGGTTCAGTGGTTTCGGAGACTATCGCAAACGAACATCGTGACACGGGATTTTTATATATATAAGAGATAAGAGATATTAACCGTCAATTTTTATAGGAATACTAATCTAACGACGGTAAAATTGAGACTTAAATATATCAAAAACCTTGACCACTATGAACATCGACGTTCATGAAGAATTTTTGAAATGCTTTATCATTCTTGATGTACTCGAAGTTTTCTATAGATGCATTTGAAATATGCCACGCCACGATCAACTTGCAGGCGCCATCTTTTTCAGTGCAATACTCTAACGGCAGATTACTCGCATGACTTCTATGCGGATAATACGTATACTCGGACAGGACTCTCACTCCACAGTCTTCGGAATTATCAGCTAGTCTTTTCACTACACCTGTAACAGACAAAAATATTTACATATTGTAATAAAAAAACATAATGTACCTATATAATATACTAGTGGACCTAACCACGTGTTGCCGTGGTTACAATATGTCAAATCATATATGACAAATATCGTGCGTTCAGAAATTGATTTTACGTAAAAAATTATTGACAACTGACATTTATTATTGGTTTATTTTATAAAAAAATATCCTATCTTTTAAGTTGGATCAAATAATCATAATGTACAAAATTGTATTGAAATCGGTTCAGTGGTTTCGGAGATTTTCGCAAACGACCATCGTGACACGGGATTTTCATATATATATAAGAGATAAGAGACTAGCTGCCCCGGCGAACTTCATACCGCACAAAAATTCCAGTCTCATATTCCAATCTTCAAAATAAATCATAGCCTATGTTATGAAGAGGACTAGAGGCTATTATATGTATAACAAAAAAAGTTTCATCAAAATCCCTCTAGTAGTTTTTGCGTTAAAGCCGGACAACAGACAGACATAAATTTGAAAACGATTTTTTATGGCTTGTGTTACTTGTACGAAGACCGCTAGGTACCTATTTTAGTTTTTATGCAATGTACATAATTGTACTCTTCTACAGTTTTATTACATGTATGTATAGATTTTTTGAATATTATTAAAACCATTTGGCATCTAATAAAGAATTTGTTTTACGAAAGAATACTTACCATCTCGGCAAGTTTCATTGACGATGTAAGTGGGTACGCTTCGGTACTGCTCCAGAGTTTGGTTGAAGCTTGGTTTGAGGCAGAGGTAGTCCTCCTCGGAGTACACAGGCCCGCGACGCCTCGGTATCGTCTCGTATTTTATAACTGAATTGAATACACACGGATCGTGCCGGGATGATACCTGTGGATGTTAAGTCCCCCGTTATTTACTATATACCTACGAGTACATACAATGCGAGATGTCTGTGAGCGTGCTCAAGTGCTACGAATGGTATTTTGTATACGAATGGTATTTTAAATCAAACAAGTGTACGACATTATACTTGTTTGATTTTGCATTTAGTTTTCCATGCATCTTTTCCATCGTTTTATAACCAATATACAGTAACGAACACATCACAAATGCGTATTAGTCTTTACATTTAACAAAGGAACGGAATTCCAAATTGCTTTACATTTATTTGTCTATAGTGATATTATAGAGTAAAGATTTGTATATGTAACGAATTATATATTATATGCCCCCTATGACTAATAGGAGTGGAGCAGAGCAGAGCAGAAAAATGTTGCAAAAACGGTAATACTTTATATGGCAAGACGTTTGCGGAGTCGACTAGTTATATAATAAAGATTTATAAATAATCAAACCATGTGACAATGAGATTATAAATGTGTACTAGAATTAAGGTTGAAAATGTTCATAACCTCCTGTCCGATACACCTGGGCGCAGCAAACAACTCGTTAAATATACTTGCTGATATCTGGTTGGCGGGGAACTGTACCACTCCACTGCACAGCGTCCAGTATCCATCGCGAATTATGTACGTGCGAGGCAATTTCCCCAACAACAACACAGTCAACACGGTCACACCGGATCTGTGTAAAAATTATTAATTAACTAACCTTTTTTTATTTTTTTATTGGAAGAAAGCAGCAAACCAGCAGGCAGTAGTACCAAGTGGTCGCTGCCGCCTATGGACATCTGCAACCGACTCCTAACAGGGCCGATCCTATCGGAATTCGGTCACAAATGCGTTGCCACTCTTGAGGACTATAATGGTCACCTCTGGTATGCACGTAAATTGAAAAAAAAACAGACTTAATAAGTATTTATATTTATAATCTGTATAAATAAAATCTAAATACTCTTCGTTAGTAAGCGCATACCTTAAGAAAAGCTAGACCGATCTGGATTTTATAGTTAATTGTTAACGAATAGTAACAAATTTTTATTTATATTAACGCTTATTAGTAACTGAATTAATGCACTAAGCTCATTCCTATATACAGTCCTATTAGAGATTGGTTATTGCAATTTGAAAAGAACTTTTGACGTTTTTCCAATGCTCAGTACTTAATAGAATGAAACAAAATTAATCGAAAATCAGACGAGTTGTTATTCCGTTTGTATATTATCAATGTAGGTGCTCGTATTCAGTAATTATATCTACATATATTATGATAAAGGTGCAACATATTTGTATATTATCGATGTACTCATGTATTAATTATGATTTGCACAACGAAATAGTGATATTAATTCATATCGGTAAATCGATAAGCCCTGCGCATTACGATAGCCAAAACTAAAGGTTTTTTGTCACTTTGGTCAGGTTACAGCCAGACATCCCGATAAAAAATGATCAGGCCTGACCATGATTGTTCATGTATGATCAGGTCTGAAGTTTGTGCGAATCAGGCCTGTTCATGTATAATCAGGCCTGAAACTAGACATGACCATGCCTAGTTCAGGTCTGTCCATGCCTGTTCATCTCTGAAGCGTTAAATACGCTCAGGCCTGATCATGTCTGATCAGATCTAGTTTCAGGCGTGATCATACATGAACAGGCATGATTCGACAAAATTCAGACCTGATCATACATGAGCAGGCATGGTCTGATAATTTTTTCTCGAGATGTTACACATGTTCACGCTCGTCACACAAATGTGTGCTGAGTAGCAATGAAACCACAACCCTCGGTTTAGCTGTCAGCTACACAAGTTCACTGACCATTCAATTAATGGATCGGAGGAGACAAACCAATTGACGATCAATCTTCAGTTCAGAACCATAATAGTTTATGCTGATAAACTTGATGTATGCTGACCGTTAAATATTGGAGGCACGCTTTTCATATTTTTTATCTTCCATATTTTAATTATTTATTTATCTATGTACATATACATCTTTTATTTATTTATCTTCTTAACCAACTATCTGTTTGCAACATCCTTTAATAACAAAGCAGTAGGTATGCTATACCTACGTATTGATACATATTTAAGGACACAGGCTACTAAATTTTAAAAAACGTAAGTAGGTGTCTATATTTTTTATTATGACATTCTTAGGATAAAGAATGACGGCGGATATTTTTAGAATATCCAAATATTGCTGCTCTACGTAAGAGGCGGTAAAACCAGTTGTGTCTACATTCTAAATCTGTTTTTTACGAAGTCAAAGAACTTTAATACTAACTTTAGCTATAGACTACATTTATTTTAATCCCTCTCATGATGAGAGAAGAACGGGTCAGCAGTGGACCAATAAAAAAAGGGTCGAACAACATTTTAATATCAGTCGTTTAGAGGGTTGAATCCAATGACAGTTTTATAATAATTACTAGTGGACCTGACCACGCGTTGGCGTGGTTATATTATGTCAAATCATATATATATGTCAAATATCGTGCGTTTAGAAATTTATTTTATGTAAAAAAATTATTGACAATTGACATTTATTATTTATTTATTTTATAAAGTTATCCTATCTTTTAAGTTGGATGAAATAATAGATATGTACAAAATTTCATTGAGATCGTTTCAGTGGTTTCAGAGATTATCGCAAACGAACATCGTGACATGGGATTTTTATATATACAAGTAAAGTAATTATATAGTAGATATAATTACTTTACTTGTATAAGTATATATGTAGTAGAAAGTGCATACTTGCGAACGCCTACGATTAAAAGCAAAGCAAGAATTCAAGTGATCCGTTTAAGCATGTTAGATTTCAGAGAATTTTTTGGGCAATCCTAGAGCATGGTCAGATATCAGACGGCGGTAGGGGGTTTGTTGTCTCCCTTAGCGAGGTTTAGCGAGCAAAACAAAACATGTTTTCCTGGAATATTTGCATTTTGAAATTAATAAGACCTATGACATATGAGTGATGAATGTAGATGAAGCACGGCAGGTTTGTAAGGACAGAGATATTTGGCAATCGCTGCTTTCTGCCTACCCCGTTAGAGCCCTGGCGTGACGATACATATGTATGTATGAAATAAATAAATAACGGTTGATGCAAAGGCGAAAAGTTATATTCGCGAAATATTTAAATTTTTTTGGCCATTACTCTCTCTACACCAATCATTTGTTTGTTTTTGGGAAACTAATTATTGTGGCGAAAAATGTATATGTACAGCAAAGTTTCTATTAAATTCTAGTGCATTAATAAAACTCCGCAAAAAATACAGAAGAATACAAAAATATAGGTACCTACATAAAACAATAGGTAGATGCGGCCATTACTGCACCTACGGTTTGGTATGT
The DNA here is from genome assembly GCA_018246895.1 of Aspitha aspitha aspitha. Lineage (NCBI taxonomy): Eukaryota > Metazoa > Arthropoda > Insecta > Lepidoptera > Hesperiidae > Aspitha > Aspitha aspitha. The sequence continues at coordinate 16,364 of DWGJ01000417.1, forward strand.
GAATCATAAAACTTCCTTCCTCACCTTCCATTTACTATATTTTCTTTTAGCTTATTTTCCTGTGATGCGACGGTATCTATATGAGCCTTGAGCATGTCAGCTACGACTTGAGCATTTTTTAATGCCCTCTTCAATTTGTCAGCGAACGCGGTCGGCGTATTTTCATCGCTCGCTACTCCATATAATGTTCCTTGGTTCTTTAAAATTTTCTGCTGTCCTTCATCATTGTAAGTAGGTGTCACAAACATTTCTTCGTCGAATACCGAGTAATCAACTTCGTCGGGTATTTTTCTAGGCGTTTCCTTACTAAATCGAAACGGTTCATTTTATCTTAAAATAATAGACAAAATAAAGGCATTTAAATTGTGATTATACTATACCTGTATGAATTTTGTATTGGTATAAGCCATTCAGTTTCCTAAAAGAGAAATATATATGTACATATCTCCACAACTATTATCTACCTCATGGACACACCAACACAGTATAATGAAAATAATTTAAAGCTATTGTATAACAAACAACGTGGTGAGTGGTTTGAAATGAGACAAAAAGATAATAATACTAAATATGTCTGTAAATGTAAAATATATGCAAATTAATCGTACCCAACTACAAAAACTTAAATGAATAAGTATTGATAAAAGGAATATCTCCATGTCGCCACTGAAGTTCACTTAAATTTATTAAATTCAAATATGTATTTAACGTATAAATATTCGTCCAATAGCTTCCGCCGTAGAAGTACAAAGTGAAATGTTTCAATGGTATTTTGAACAATTCATGCGCGCCGATAAGAGAGCTTAGAAAGGCGTTCGATACTCTTTTTTGGTTTCTATTTTACCATTGTAGTGTTTGTCCCGAGTAAATAGCTGATTAGATTTTTTTGGTCTTATTTTTAAAACGATGGGCGTACTAAGCTACGCTTTAACTTTTTATAGCTACGAAAATCTGATATCCAGAATTTAAATGTCTCCTTATAATAGAAATAAGTAACTAAAGCGATAGTTTAACCGGAAGAGAATGCTTCTAGCATTAAGTTCGCCTTTTTGTACCTTACATAGCTAAGTTGCAAATAAAGAATAAATAAAATAAATAGTCTTTTATAAAGTTTGTCTTATAACTGAAATTTTCTTAACAATGGTGTTATTTGTTTTAGTAAATGAATTTATAGACGGTCTGTTCAGCGAGGAATCCAACAAGCCCTCTGATGATGTTAAAGTTGAAGATTTGGACCTACAAATGAAGCTACCGGAATGGTTTGATGAAGAAAAATATAACAAGTACGTCGATAATAATTCAAAGAGTATATTAAATTTAATTAAGCTTTGTGAATTACCGATTATTGAGAGGTCAATACATTTATTTCTTCAGTAGTCAAACAGCATTTAGGAGAATTTGTAATTAAATGCTGTAGTCTCTATCACCGTAAAATTTAAAAAACTTGGTGAAACAGTTGAATTTTGGATAAAACCGGCATTTTCAATTGGCGATCGTCGAACTAGTTATTATGGCTAAAATTATTCAATTCAATCATGTGTTGGTTAGTAAGCTGCTTAATATTCATCTTCCACAGCGGCCGGCGCTTCTTTTGGCGGTATTGCTTCGCGTTCGGCATGAATATGATAATGGGTTTATTGGCAGTTTTTTCTGTGCCTTCCATACTCAAAATCTTGGTGAGCACACGTCGGTCAAACTCGACATACACCGCGTACAAACGCTACGTGTCAACTTTCATGCACATCATGGTCTGGTATAGGCATGATTTAAAGCCGGGCACATTGTAAGTATAGAATAAATATGGGAGTACCTAAATACGTGACAAATGAAACATATCATCAAACATACCCTTATCCGTATCTTAAATCTCACCGCCGTGAGCAGATCTCTCCTGCAACCGAGAGAGCTTGGATACTTTCACGTGCTATTTTCAAGTACGAATCGCCGGAGATACGCTTTAGTAGCCAATACATTTGTCAAATCTTTTCAATCGACAATCACGCAACACTTAGACATGAATATCGTAGAATTTGTATAGAACCTGTCGAATTTGTATAGACTGTGCAACCTCTGCAGACTCATCAAGATCATATTTAATTATTCGTAAACAAACAAAAGAATGTGATTTTTTGACACAATAGGGCATGGCGGTCTCTGTACACTGTACGGAGTCGGCATCTGCGGGCGGGAAGATCGGCCGCTGTTAAGGGCTACGGAACGGTTTCCCAGCGAGACATGGCGCTCACATTGTTCGGATTCATCGGCTTCCCCGTACTTAAGCCTCACAAGTCGAACATAAGACAGAATAGGGACGGCGACTGGGAGGGCTACATCCACTTCTGGAGGACCATAGGATACATGATCGGTTTGGAAGACAGGTGTGTTTTGTTTATTTATTATACTGTCAACTTCTTATTCCTTTGTAAGTAATTTTCGATTGGTGGCATTTTGGTAGAGATTTCAACAAAAATCTAATTCATTCTTCTCAATTAATTTTTTAATATTTTCATTTGTCTGTTAAAAATGAAGATGTTGGCACGAGGTCGTCGCCTACAATTAAGCTGACACTAACCATATATACTTATTTAATTATCCATTTTTGTAAAATGCTAATGCACAGTTAACTTCAAAAATACTAAACCTTAACACCATGAGACCTTATGGACTTAAAATTTTTATAAATTGGACTATTCTTAACTATACTAAGACAAAACCCTCTCACTACGTGGGAAGATCTGTATTCAGCAGTAGGACATTAAAAGAGTTGAAACAATGCTTATCCACTCGTATAATTGTTTTCTTTTGGTAACGAAATCTCGCATTATGTGCTGCTATTCAACTTCGTCTCGGTTTACCTCCACAGACCTTATTTAAACATAGACAACAATGTTACATGTGCAACATAGATAAAACTGTACAATAATAACATAAATATTTTATAGATATAATCTATGCCGGAAGAACTATGAGGAAACTCGGGAGGTGTGTCGGATCGTGCAGGAGCGTGTGTTCACGCCGTGTCTCGCGAACGTCCCCGAATACTTCGAACACTCCGCTCGCGTCATGCTGGAAGGCCTAACGGATGTGTCCAGAATTATTGAGACTGGCTCATTACTTTTCTGGACTAGACACGTGGCAGATGTTCCCGGATATGTCTATACGGAAGCTGACAGGATTGCGTTACAGCAAAAGTTGAATCAACATTTGAATGGAAAATCTGATGATATCGGTACACGCTGCTTTAGACTTTTAGCTTAGAATCAAGTCCAGATGAGTGCTTTTAACTCAAAGCATCGCTTATTTTGCTTTCGACTACAAGAAAGCATCGCTATATTTGTCGTTAAACCGCACTGATGATAATCTCATGTTCCGCTTTGGATGTTGTGATAGGAAAACTTACAAAGATAGACTTTATACATATGCGGTTCGAACATATTTCTCAGAGGAAGAATCTAGAATCAATTTAAGTACAACTTCGAATGGACTTTAATTTCCTTGAAACATTGTTTGATAGCAATCATCTTGTTACGCTTTTGCTCGTATAATTTAGTCGTTTATGACTTGGTGTTTCTCATTTCAGGGGTAGATGTAGCCAGTTTGATTTCCAAGAGTGCGGTGCAAGGGTTACCGAGTCGTCCGGCGCGATTCCTCTACATTCGTGACTACGACAGCGTCGAGGCGTCACCGGCGTACAAGCAGTTAAACTTCAGAGGAAGATTCCGCCTCGCATTGCTCAGTATCTACATCGCTATATACAACACCGAAATAGGACGTATATTTTTCAACTTGGTGTATTGGTGGAGCAATTTCGTAGCTTTTTATTTCCCCTACAAATCGTTCCTGAAATACGGTATTAAGGATGCCTTTGTTAATATGTTCGTCGAGGATCCTAAGGACGATACAGAGCCGAAAATCAACGATGAGTATTATAAGCCGACCCCTCCAGACACGTGGTATAGCAAAGTAATGGCAGTATTCTGGTGAAAGTAATAAGCAATAAATATTACATTTCGCATAGCTAGGAATATTTTAATAGTATATCGGTTTTGTTAGTATACATAATGGTGTCTGTTTTTTAAATATGTAAGTACTCTAAAGATTTGGTACTGAAATAAATTTCATATTATTTCCTTCCATATTTTCGAATATATGCGAGTATGTATTGTCATAAAACTTCGTGATTAGTGTTAATTTAATGTAACTAATTATACAATCTTAACATGTAATTTTAATACAATCCAAGTTATTATCGTGCATTAATAATGTTGTCAACTAAATGCATGTTGAGTGTATAAATCTTATAATAAGGAGATAATCGCACTCAGATGCTTTATGCACCTATTATTGATTAAACCAAACTATTTCGTCCTCATAAAGTTAACGAAAGAATAGGTTCAATGATATAAATTACAGGTATTCCTGTAGGAATTGAATTGTGGTCCAACATAATAACAATAACGTTAGAGTTAAAGCTAAAGTAAAAAATCATCGTTATAAAAAAATCTAGCGGTAATAATTCTGTTGTTGAAAGCAGCGTATAATTTTAGGTCACCCAAAAAACAAATGACTATTTTAAGCTGAAAGCAAGCTGTGATTATCTGTATTTTTTTAAATAACATTCCAAGTTTGATTGTTTTCTTATTTTTTTTGTATGAATTGCCTGCTGAACGAAAAAACATTTCTACTTATTAATGTTACGATCAAATAAAAAATTAATAAATCAAATATACTTGGGCATTTTTATTTTGTAAACAAGTAAAACAACCTGTTTTACGTATTTGTACAGCTGACTGTACTGGTAGATATGTGGTAAATTGCCATGCCGGTCAAATGATGGAACTGGCAGTGTAGCCACAACTGCCGCATAGCGGTCAATGTATTATAATTGACCGAGGCCCACGGACGGCGACGCACGTCACGTTGTGTTAGTCGCGTGAAATCGCGTGTACTGCGCGGACGTGAGTGTACATTTGTTATCAAATTCGTAAATCGAATGTAAAAACGTAAAAAATAAGACATTAAATTCGTACTGATGCGACTTCGTGCTATAATATTTGAAATATTTAGATTGCACTATGGAATTAGGAGGTAAGCTTGAACAACCTGCTGCTATGCGATGTTTATTAACGTTTTGTCATTTTCTCTTTTTCTGTTGATTTACAAATAGGACGCCGTAAGTGGAAGTGTACACAAGATCTGTTTTCATATTATAAATTACGATTCACAGGTAACGCAAGCAACGAACGTAACAAATATCTAATAACTTAATTGAGATTGCAACAATAAAGGAAGTACATATCGTATTTCCATACATAAATTACAAATATAAATGTAACTAGCGGTCGTATGAATCTAACACAGTACACGAAAAAAACAGTTATCTAACGGCCTGTCTAGCAGCCGGCGACACTCGATTGACTATTATACGGCTTATTTACCAACATCCGGTTTAAGATAGCGACTACGGAACCGGCCGGCTTGTGGAGCGCTCTTGTCAAATCAAAAGAATCAAAGGTTATATTCATAGCACTATAATCCGTATAAATATGTACAAGTGTATTCATAATACATGGTATTCTTTTAGAGTATTAATAATTAGAGTACAATATATTATATATAGTATAGTCCCTTTTTTATTAGGCACGAATCTAAAAAGAAGCTACACTTTACTCCGCATGCCCTGTGTTTACTAAGTACGAGGCATATTTAAGATTAGCAACAGATTGCGGTTTCACGGTTAATATTATTTTCAGCGGGTCATGAGATACAGGAGACGTACTTCTGTCTGCACTCAACGGACGGCGCGCACCGGCATTCATATCACTATGAACAAATTTGTTTTTTATCAGATTACACCATAAATACTTTAAGTTAATCAGAAATAATCTATTAATGTATTAGTGAAAGAATTTTTTTTCGCTTATGTAATTACTCCTTATTACGAGATTACTTCTTACGGTGAGGTGTAAGTGTCCTTAGATGATTAACTTCAAAAGTCGTTAAAATCACCTTTCTGGTAATGTCTCGTTATTAGTATGGATAGCATTACGTTTACGAGATATCCCGGAATCATAAACGGCCTTAGAGGGCTCGGATAACTTTACGTCGTACCTATCATTTGCGTTATGTAATTCTATATTTATTATAACAATTTTCACTTGAACAATTGAACTTTCTTTGTTTATCTAAAGTAGTAGTTAGTACTGAGTGTCAAAATAAATAAATAAATCAATTAATTCACGATCTAAATATTTGTTTGTCAGCACCTTCAGTCACTACTGCAAACAGAAAGTATCTATAAAGTAATCCAAAACAGTTAATAAATATTCATAAGCATTTTAATTGCTATTTATATAATGCACTCCGCCAGATCAACAAAAACGAATGACCTTTCAATGTTAAACAAAGGAGTACGCGTAGCTGTCTACTTTATATTTTAAATTGTATATTATAAAACCGGGTTTAAATTTGTTTAAAGGTCCTCCTTAACGATAATTATTAAATACTCAGGATACGAATCAAAGCTTTCGTTTTTTAAATTATAGATTCCTGTCGCAAATGTCAACTTAATTTTATTTTGTTGTTGGTTATTTTTTCTGTTTACGTTTGTAAACAGAAAAATATTCTCATAGCAACAATACAAATTTTACTCATTCTGTAATCAATGACGCGTGTAAAACATATCAGAATTAATATTTTATGTATGTGCAGATTCCTATATGAATATTATTCAATTGCAGGTGAATATATTATTCAGGATATATCCTGTTGAGGATTTTCCAAGTTCTCTATCCTCCAACTATTTCCTTTTAAGTTTTAGGCTCATGACAGTGTTTAACTAGTCGACTTACAATATTATGTTGCGTAATAGTGATAATCAAAAAGTTTAGTTTCCTCATGTAGTATTAATTATTTACTACGGAAATATTAAGCACAAACGTTGTGGAATACTTGTATTACAATATATTTATGTAATTTGCGTGATAATATGTTGTAGTAACTAGACAAATAAGTTGTCTGTATCTGAACTACTTCGTCTGTTTTCATGACCATGTCCAGCCATGTTATAAATTCAATTGCAAATTAAGTTATTTGTTTGTACATTTTATAGCTGTCATTCGTGCCATTATTTGTTATGTTATCATCTGGTCACGGAAATTCTGAATATCTGAAACGGTCGTGTAAAAGTATTTTTATGGTTTAAAATGTCTATTTCCAGTTGATGAATATATTGATGGTTTATTTACCAAAACTGCTCGTGAAACACCCTCCGATAATGTTAAACCCGAAGATACGGGAATGCGGATCCCAGAATGGTTTGATGAAAAGGAATATAATAGGTAAATAACCATATTTTTATTTTTGTAATTGTTTTCGCGAAACTTCTGTCGTTTATACATTCAGAGTTTCTTTTACATACGAGTATTATGTTATTTTTTTTCTTTGTCCTTTGTCTTAAACAATTAACAAGCAATATTTAGTATCTATCTATTACAGTATTTACAGCTACCTGTTATAAGTACATCAATCTAAAATAATTTTCTTCAATACATTTTCATTTAATTCTATTTCGTTTAAAAGTAAACGCACATAATATGGAACTTCTACGTAATCAACTTGTGCCAAGATATACAATATCTTAAAACGTGTAGCCAAATTAAAATGGAAAATTTGGCGTGAAACACATTGTTGATGATAAGTATCTATATCTAATTCTCTCTTGCGCGCAGAATTCTACTCGACTTAGTATTTTCAAATCCTGGTAGATGGCGTTAGTTGCTTAGTAACATTACTATTTAGGAAAAGATTTGCAGCGTGCACCGGGAGTTAGAAAATGCAATTCCAAAATTGGCAATATGTATTAATTAAACATTCATACATGCCGGCGACTGAGTCGTTGCAACCCGACACTTAAGTAAATTCACTTAACGTAAAGAGCAAACATGCATATTTGTACATACATACGCGTTGTTTTATTATCGGTTTTGCTTCCTTTAACTGTCCTATAATTATAATGTTTTCAGAGGGCGTAAATTTTACTGGGACCATTGCTTCACGATAACTTCGTCCATGCTGATGGGTTTGGTAGCCGTGTTGGCTATACCTTCAATATTACGAATTCTGATAGGAACGAGACGCTCGAATTCCTTGTACACCTCGTATAAAAGATATTTGTCTACGCTTCTGCATACAGTGTCTTGGTTTGAGAATGACTTGAAGCCTGGCTCCATGTAAGTTTGTTAATTCTCACACAAATAGTCCTACCGCGATGAAAGTTCGTTGTTAATAATTCATTCAGCACAAAATTATTTTTTATCAATTAACTCTACCTTTTTGTCATATATGTCTCTGTAAAACATAAACATTGGCATAAAACAGTTGTTTTATGCCAAATTTCATGTGACATTCATACGCCCTTGGCTTCAAACCTCTGTTTCAAACCGCCGTTTAATAGCGTGTAGCAAGTCTCTTATAAGTGACATTTTTCATTGTGTATACATACGTATTATATTCACGTTTTATAGGAGGCACGTAATTCTTTTGCAGCTCCTGGAATTCTTTGATGGCGGTGCGGAGCAGACATTTTCGCGCCGGAACGGCTGCTAATCTGAAGGGTCAGGGCATAGTGTCCCAACGAGACCTGGCTCTCACGCAGTTCGGCTTCGTCGGCTTGGCCATTCTTAAACCGGACAAGTTTGGATTAAGCCAAAAGAATGACGGCGAATGGGAGGCTTATAACCACTTTTGGAGAGTCATTGGACACGCTATCGGATTGGAGGATAAGTGAGAATTTCAGTTTCATTTTTGCAATCATAAATGGGTAGTTGGTCGTTTTAAATACATTAGAAATATACTTTTGTTAAATTAAATGTTGAGTTATGTATCCACCAAAACTCAATCTGCTATATCACTACAGGGCACAGCTAGTCCATGTGACATAATGTGTATGTATTCTGTCTAATCGCGACCAAATCCAAAATGTAAAGAGTAAAAATACCATCAAAAAATACTGGTGTATGTAGTTTTTTATTTAATAACTAGGTGACCTGACCACGCGTTGCCGTGGTGATATATTCATAAATATAACACAAACATGTTAAATCATATAATATGTCAAATGTGTCAAAATTCCGTACCATGATGTCCGACTAAATGTTGTCCTATAAGAAAACATTGATTTTGCAATAAAAAAATTATGTTATTAATTGAGATAAAAAAAATATACTATCTTCTAAGTTGGACCAAACAATAGATATCTACAAAATGTCATTGAAATCGGTTCAGTGGTTTCGGAGATTAGCACAAACGAACATCGTGATTTTTATAACATATAAGAGATGAAAAACAAAATGTTTTATAGATACAACATTTGCCGCAAAAACATAGACGAGACCCGTGAAGTGTGCCAGATCCTGCTGGATCGCGTGTTCACGCCGTGCCTCGACAACGTGCCGGAGTACTTCGAGCACACGACGCGGCACATGCTGGACGGACTGTGCACCATCAACCCCACCATCCACGTGGAGGGCATGCTCTACTGGACCAAGTACCTCGCCAACGTCCCCGGCTACATCTATACTGAGCAAGAGAGAATTGAGCTGCAGAAGCGGATAAAGCGACAGTTGAAGGGAAGCTCGTGCGATGTTGGTAAGTTGAATGAGTTGTAAGGCGGATTGATTCGTTTTATCACTACACTACTTATTTTACATAGAGATATGACTTGGAAATGTTGACTTTCTTGATGTGCTAAATGGCCATTCATGACCTTGGCAACACCAAAAATTATATGGATAATTTCAATAATTTTACATAAATGTTAAAGTACGTCCAATTCATCATTAATATAGGTAGGTACAGTTATTATGAAAATCACTCATACTAATTTCCTCAAGTGACAAATCTTAAACCAGTTCTAAATTGATGACTCGTGCATTGACTGTAATGTTATCGTTCAATTCACACAATTGTCAGTTGATTCACGTATGCTGAGAATGTGATTTAAAAACATTACAAAAATACTTATTAGCTACACACACATCGAGGGAGTAGCGTACCTGTGTAGTTCTAAACCGTTGTTTTAAACTGTTTTTTAATACAGGCGTTGAGTCCTCGACGCTAATCGCAGAGTGCGCTATCGAAGGGCTGCCGGCGCGCGCGCCGCGGCTTCTCTACCTTCGAGACTACAGCAGCGTGGAGTCCGCTCCCGCGTACAAGGCGCTCGACAGGGCCGGCCAAATCAAACTCGCGTTCTATTCCTTGCTCGCCAAACTCTATACCACGTGGTTAGTTCGTTGGTATTTCAACATTAATTACCGATTCAGCTTACTCCTCATGAAGTACTTCCCTTACCTGTCATTCTTTCGGTATGGAGTGAGGGCGTCGTACGTTAATATTTTCACCGAAGATCCCATCGACGACGCGGAACCCAAGAAAAACGCGGAGTATTATAAACCTAAAAAGACTACGTCTTGGAAGAAGAAACTTATGTCGCTATTTTGGTGATAACATTGATGTTAAACAATGATACTTATAATTGAAATCGTATGCATTTTTTTAATGTACTGAACGTACGTAATGAACGCAAGTATTAAGTATATCATTTTAGTAATCAATAGTAAATATAGAATTATCGTAACATATCTTATCAGGAATGTGGTACAATAGATTAATGTAAAAACTGGGGTATTAAAAAAAACTTGATGCTTATTTTATCTGGTATTATACTTTATATAAACCGAGCTGTTCAATTTTACCGATAGGCAAATTGCTCTATTATAGCACTTTTTACGAAAAAAAACAGTTTTTAATTCTCGTCGCCAGTAAAATATGTATATTTGAGAGGACACAACACGACCGAATGATAGTCCAACTGACGTTTATTTTTATAATATGAGAATACCCTCACATACTTCACTGAGATCATTATTAAATATATAAACGAATCACTTACGTTTTAGGCGAGAGCTTGCCTTTAAATAAATAGATAGTTTTAGGTAAGTAATTATGAATTGACTACAAATGACATAAGCTACGAGTAGAGTAGCTTTAAGCCTGACTAAGATTAGAAACGGTATTTCAATGAAATGAATGAACTCAAATATTATGTTATTTATATTTAATATTTTCGTTAGACGATAACGTGTCTAACATAATTTCGTCTAAAGTGTTTAGTATGTTGATTTTAACTTAACATCATTTTTTTTAAGAATTACGAGAATCCATGTATTTTAAGAGTTAATAACTCAGTATTCAATTTACTTAATGATTTCATCAGATTTAATAATTTTACAAAGTTACAAATTTTCAAGCGCTCTCCATAACATGTACTTGGTAAAAGTCAAAATGTAAAAAATCTGCCAATTTTAGCAAATTAACATTTTAACTATTTAGCCACAGATAAGTGGTAATATATATTTCACTATATTGACTTTTACTCGCATGCCCACATACAGGTAGTATATTTTGTCTTTTATGATTTTTATAAACACTTTGTTGGTGTTTTGTAGGAATTTCCAACCATTTAATTAATAATAATTATTTACATCGTTTGAATCATAATTATAATTACACATTGATCCTGTTCTGTAAGTATAATCTGTAAATACCAGTTACTAACATTAGAAAACGAGTTATTTAAATTTGTAAATGATAATCGGTTTGTAATGTAATGTAATGTAAGACAAAGACATTTATTTAAACAAATATGGTTACATTTAAAGATGTTATAAAATTATTACATCACTTCATATTTTGCCTCTTACGGCGTAGAAATTTAAAACACGAATTAATAATTTTACAATATTTATCATTAATTAAATAATTATCTATTGTTGCTTAAATGTAATGTAAATCATTGTATGTATAGATTAGGTAATACTCGACCCGTGCCTTTGTCATGGTTGGTGCACGTAATACACGTTATACAAATGTGATATTTATATCAATTTAGTATTATAATTCTTCTACATATCTCATGATATAGAATACCTGCAGCTGAAAGTAAGATAAAATAAAGTAGATAATAAAAAACATATTGTTTTGACAAAATCGTTTTATTTTTTTATTTATACAATATAAGTCCTACCCCGAATTGCTGTCGAGTGATCCCCATTGGTGTACTATAACAATGTAAAATTGAATAATACTGTAGGTGTTAATATTTCATTTCTTTTACAACCGCACATAATTTTACCGGTTGTGTATTTATTTCGCTAATTGTAGTTGGATGGTTATGATTAAATAAAATTTATTACATCTTCTTAAGTTAAAGTACATCATATATGTTTATAGAGATGTATATGAAAACAAATCAGTACACAGAATTGTACTTTTTTAGTTGTCTACTAAACGAGGCCGCTGCGGTGACGGGAATAACTATATAGCGACAATAAGTTTAAGAATAAAAGCCTACATAGCATGTGGACGACCCCTACTTTCTTGGATTTACTACCTTTACGATCCTATACGAGAAAGGTTGCAACAATAAAAAATATACAAAAGTTGCTGCTATTTGAAGAAATCTTGGGCTTTTAATCGAGTTCGCTTAGCGACATTAATTTGCAATAGATTGTCTGTTAGATTGTTGTTATCTCGGACGCTGGAGGGTGTGTCGGTTGCGGCGCCGTCTCCTTTCTCCTTGATCGCTGTGTTCGGTGTCGCCACTAATGGTTTTTGTCGTATGGGAGGCGTGTTGGGGGTGTGAGGCAAGATGCCCATCGCGTTCGGCGTCAGCTTCAGTCGCGGCGAGAGCAGATGCTTGGCGGCCAGCTTCCGAGCCGCCGGCGACATGCTGGCCAGCCGCTCAGTATTAGTTCTGAAACTGATAGAAATGTATTTAGTATTATTACGAGAATAGAACAGCGCGTAACTTAGTGAGGTATCGACATTCATTCGACAGAAGAGGATAATAGGATAGGAGATAGGATAAGGATAGGAGAAAACTAGCTATGCCGATAGTGATGAGAATTGAAAATTATGTGAGGTCAGTTTGACTAAGCGTGTAATGGGCTGGTCGTAATGCGGGGCTGTGCAGACCATTGGAATGGTTGTTACTATTATGGAGATGCTTGTAAGAGCGGTATTAATCTCCGATGACTAGGAGCACAGCGGTGAGGGGGGTGAGGGGGGAGGACTCACGCGCGCGGCGAGGGCGTGGCGCGGCGCGGCGAGGCCACGCGGCGGCGGCGCGCGGCGCGCTCGACCAGCCGCAGCGCCAGCCGCTCGCGCGCGCCGCCCTCCAGCATGCGGTACGCAGCGCCCGCGCCCGCGCTGTTGCAATATCATAACATACATTTACAACTTACTAACAATATTCTAAAACAAACTTTCAGCTTTTCGAGTAACAATGAGATTCTATGGGATTATAATGTGAATTGATTATTAGGAATATCACAATATCTGTTGTCTAACAGGAAATACATAATAATAACCGGGAATAATTCCACACGCGGCTATCAGGTCCCAAATTGAGCAATTTAACGCCTGTGATATGGTAACCGGTCAGCCGATAAACATAGAAATATACATACAATATAGTACTTATATAGATATTTTTATCACGACCAGACACAACAAACAAATGTGCTCATCACACAAATATTTGTCCTGGGTGGGAATCGAACCTACGACCTCCGGTTTTGCAGTCAGGGTCTCTAACCACTCGAACACGAGGCCAGTCATTTGCTTTTGACTTTATCAATCCTCATTTCAACTTGCTTTTGAATTTATCAATCCTCTTACATAGAGGTTTCGAAGAAGCTTTAATTGGCTATTGAGTTTATTTATCAAGCATGATTATTAAAAAATTCAATGCACAACCAAATATAGAGCTTTTGTACAATAGTTACATAAGTTGTGCTATAAACGTCTCATTCATACTGTATTGCTAAACCAATCTAAGGCCTTGCAGAAGTCCACAGCAATAGTAATGACGAATGTACATAATTCGTTCAAGTTCACGACCGTTCTAACAACAGTGTTCAAGTTGTACAATCTGCGGGAAATTACAACACCGTTGAACAACAATTGCTTACCCAGTTGTAGAACAACATTAATCGAGAAACTGTTTCAAAGCTACGTTTGATTTGAAATTCAATGTTCGCTTGCAATCCGTTTTCTTTGGAAGTCGAAGCAGACAGCAGTTACAACCAATGATTTCAATCAGTTTTACTATAACGGGGATCTATGTATTTTATTATTTAGAATTATTTCATTGGATTAATTATTTAATAGATTATGTTACATATATCATGTTTTTCAACAGTTAAAGCCAAGTAATAAACGGTCAACGGTCTTACTATTTCACGGGTGACTAACGCTTTGCATAAAACCTTAATCGTACTAGATTGTATTACGTTCATACGTAATTGATTGGATTATAAATTTACAAAACGTGCTTTTAAACCTATTGTCACCATAATTTTATAAAAACGAATATAAACATATTTTTATAATAAGTTATGGACGTGGAAACTTTTGGGACGTATCCCGAAAAAATTCCAAACCCGCAGGAAATGTTCATCCCTGATCCGTAATCCGTTACAAGTGTTAAAAAAAAATAAAAAAAAATTCCAGCGCCACAACATACTCGTACATTGACGTTCGACAATGCCTCGTAACCTCGACGTTTATTCCGAAACTTGTGCAATGACAATGTGCAAATGTTTGCTGAAAGCAAGAGTTAACTTAGTTTGTTCAGTGTGCTGAGTATGAGTTTTTCAAATCTACTCGATCGCGTTTGCGAATACTACAATTTGTATGGGAATTGAAACAGCG
>DWGJ01000418.1:0-31124 GCA_018246895.1 Aspitha aspitha aspitha
TGTTTCCGCCCGGGATCGAACCGGGGACCTTGTGCGTGTGAAGCACACGTGATAACCGCTACACTACGGAAACTTGTTTTGCAATCGCGAATCAAGATATGAGTAACTCAATATATGCATTAGATTCTAGAATGAGAATTTCGAGTTTAATACAGAAGTTACGTACTTAAATAATTAAGTAAAAAAAATTTCAACTGTGGAAAACTAAATTGACAAATGTTAAAGTGCACTATCACGTTTATTACTTTGAACTTATGATATTCCAAAATATATTACAATGTGCAAAGTTGTAATTAAAGAATTAAAAAAAATACTGGTATGTAGATCATATAATTTACTTTTATTTATGTTTTATATTCAATTAAAACGTTCCTACTTCATATAAGGCAATATAACTATAATAGTAAACTTTTAGGCAATAGATAAAGCGCAATCGAGATTAATTGAAGAATTCCATCGGGCATTTCGCAACTGCATTATTACGATGACTTCCAAAGAAATTGATAGTCATGGTGCAAGAGAACATAATATTGGTTGTCTCGCAACGGTCCAATACAAAGAAATTAACACCTAATTACGTTTCGTTAAACAAAAGGCACATCAATATACAGTCGGTACAATGTGTTGACTCATGATTGCATACAAAGGGCTCTACGTACAGTCTTGCACACAATGTCATGTCATTCACGGCGTGTTAAGACTTTGTAATTGCATATAAACGGGATATAACAATATTGTTTATAATAACTGTGGGATAAAAAAGTTTTTTTTTTTCATTAACTTATATGAATACATTTATAATCGCTGTGTATTCCTAAAATACAACTTATTTAGGTACATATTTTTTGTTTTAAAACTTAAACGTTAAACGTTTTAAAACTTTATTAGTTTTTAGTAAGTTAGTTATTATGGGAAACATGTAGTTTATTCATTTATTAAGATAAAGATAGTTATAGCGCTTTTAGAGTATTTTTGTGACCATTAAAGTTGTCGCATACCGCATGAACTGAACTTTAAAAATTCTGTATCAGCAACAGCAACAACAACTTAGCAGATTTAAAAATAGTTCACTCAAAATAATTATTTGTTTATTATCACAGAAGTTTTTAAAATTCATACCAAAATATGAATTACTACGAAACTATCTACAGGTACGCGTTTAAAACTCGTCCCTAAAAATGCTAAAATTTGTTTACTCTTAAGATGATGTTTATGTATCATTTCTAACATTTTATGTGCCCAATGTTACCATTGAATACTAATTGAATTGTACAATGGTCGATAATACAGCCGACAATTGCGCAAGCGCTGATAATGCAGTAATTGAAGATCCTACTCGTTGGAATTGAACTTGATTCAAGGGCAAATTGCTCACTTGCTTAGCTAGCGCGGGCGCCGTCTGATTTAGGTCCGTTCATTAAATTTAATGGAACAAAAGGGGCGGGGCCGTACGAGGTGGTAATTTATTGACGCGTATTCAGCTTCCGAGATTAAATTTAATAACTTAAGAGCTCGTGTTGGCATATATTGCATTGGTATCAAGATTTAATGGGAAACTGTTAGAAATTCCAGTTCATCTCGTTAGGCTCTCAGCGTATATTTCATTACATTCGAAACTACCTGTCGTTCTGTATTTACCGTCCATTACTATTTCTTGTTTGCAATTTCCATACAAGTTTCCATGTTAACTGATGCATTTCATTTATTGATCTAAGAGCTTTTTATCATGCACTTTTTTTTCTGATGTTTAAAAACTTTATTGTTATGAAAAATGTGACTACCTATTGAAAGGCTTCAGCGCGACGAAGTACCTACCCACCGTTGACTAAGCGGGGTGGCAAATCTTCTAAGATCCCTCATGCATAAAGGATAGAAACATGGAAATGCCTTGGATAACAACGTCATAGCTACTTACGGCGATAGGGCAATGCATTGACATTGAAACTTTAAATAGAATAAAATCAATAACTGCATGTTGAAAGAGTCGAATATGGCAGGACTGAAAACTTGGAGACATGAGCTGATGAATCTTTTTTCTCAATCCGATGGACCCTTCGGTTTCTATACATTCATCCAGTTTATTATGTACCTTAAGGTTATCTAGTGCAGTATGCATTGAGCAGTACAACGGCCTTTTGTATATATACGGCCTGTATACATACTTTCTATTTTATTTATATTTCTATATATAACAAAGAGTATTTGTTGTGGAAATGTTTAGCGGATTAAGGTTTATCATAAAACTTCCCTTGTTGTAACTCGTTAACGTTAACGAATTTTTAAAGATACAGCTATAACTACAGTGTCTACAGGTAGGTATTACATTAATGGAAGACCTCGATCGCTTTAATTAAGTCTCACCGTATCGTAGCAATGATGTTTCGTGCCAAGAAAAAGTTTAGACTTTTATTTGTGGGATTAACTACAAAGAAAAAGTTTCGGTATAATGCTAGATTAACTATTTCTTTGCGGCTTTCATTACGCTCGGCTGCTTAAATTAATATTGTATGAGTGGATCTGTTGCGTTCAGAAATAATTTCCGTTAGTAAGTATAATATTTCGTCCGTCATACAATTATCCACTGTCTGTTGAAGTCAACAGTTTTCTTGCTGGGCTACTCGTATGCGTAGAAAAATATGACAAATACAGGTTTATCATAAAAATAAAACTTTCTTGTATATCAGAAACGACCGCTCAAAGAATTAGTTCGTTGAATTAGCAATGGGATGACCGTATCCGTCAAAGCATCGATAACCATAGCGGCAACCAAGTGAACCAGTGAAAGATGGTATCATTGATAGAAAAATTACGTAAGAAATACAACGTTAATGATCAACAAAACTGAACATTACCCAGCTAAAGTCTATATCCTGATTTGTCTTTGCCCCAAAATACCTATGTATATACCTATTATACCTTTATATAAACTCAAACAGGCGTACTATTTTTAATTCCATTATGATATCGTTTATGAGATGTTTGTCATCATGCGTGACTTGTTTGCGTGTTTATGCCTCATAAACATTTTGTGACGTTGGGGTTAGGGTAAAAATACCTTATGGGGTAAGTCATTTCTATTGGGAATTTTGGGTGTTGTTGAACTTTAATGCGAATCTGTTTTGTAGTCTTCTGGAAGAAGTATATTTAAAATACTATAAAAATACCCGTTAATTCTATCTTACACGCTTACTTTATAATTTACGACTTTATGAATTATCTATGCTAATGTACTTTGTCAAAGGTTTGCCTACTTCCAACGTTTTTTTCTGAATATTATAGATGTAGATGTTTGAATAAAATATTAACCAAATTATACAAATGGAGGTATTAATAACTCCAAAAATGTTTAATGCATAAATTCTTTATATTTTGTAATGGTCTATTAGTATGGATGCAAAAACGAATAAAGATATACTTCAACCTACAGTCATAATTCTACTGATATACTTATCTAAAATGACTCGATCGTAATTTTTTTAAAGGAGACTTCTTGATATGTCCGGCACGGCCATAACTAATGCCATTTTCGGGTATTACCGCGGTCTCTGTGTTGTTAGAGAAAACGTTAACTCATATGTCGCCATATGTGGTGGTCACTTCGAATTATGCTAATATACATTGTCTACATTGCGTAATGTTTCGACCATAATATTTGGACCTTTCTCTTTAACTTTTGTATTGCAATCCGCTAAAGGAAGGATCGATTAAGCTTATTTCTGTAGGTCTTCGAGTTGTGGTATTGGCGCTACTCGTATTTTAAGTCAATGAATAGAGGAAGGAACGGAATTATTGTTGCACAACCTCTATGGAGGTAATTGAATAGGTCTACACTGAGATTTGTTCACTTATTTAAGACGTCATGATATTTATGGCTATTGATGTTTATCACTTATCGTAATTTATTGGTACTATTAATTACCACGATTATAATTTGAGCAACAAATTGCTTATAAAGATTAAATTTATCACAATAATAAATGTTGCTGATATATGCATAGTTGTAGTGTTTAGTTTTTATCATAAAAGTGTCCATCTACTCTTGTTTTAGATAGTTTCACGTTACACATATCAAGAAGTATGGAGATTGGCAGGGAGTTCTCTATTCCTTGGCTATCAGCACCAGAAAGGGGTAATGTAATGTACTGAAAGGCTTATGTGGCTCTGAGATCATGACGTGATATCTCGCCTTGGGCGGTTATGTTTAAATCTTTATTGCACGCGTCATACATGTACCGACTATAAATTTACAACCATAACCGTAATCGTTTCGTGTGGACGCCTTTAGTCTGGTTTACATGAGAAAGTACAAACCAAGAAAACCAATTGCAAAATGTTATTAAAATTGTTATTATTAACATCATCACGTCAAATTCTTACGGGGGTGCACAGAGAGTACCTACCTAACGAGTGCGAAATTTCTTTATTCTCGCAGACATGTTGAAAACCATACTGTGCCAATTACAAATGAAATGTGATGTATATGTTGTATAGACATCTGTGATGGTTGCCTTAATAAACTGAGTTGTTATTCATTAAATGGAGTAATGAAAGATGTGTTTTCTTTAAACTTATTAAAATGACATGTCAAAATCTGAAGCTGAAGCTGTAGCTATAGCGCTCAGTGCCCAAGTAATACGTAACAACTAATTCGAGTTCCAGTCGAGAATAATACAAACACAAGTTCATCGCGCGCTTAATTTGAAGCCTTCACGGTTGTGGCATCTCACTACGGGAACATTCCTCTTTGGACGTTGAAACATGATCTAAAATTGTTTACAAGCCCCCGCCGTCCGGTGTCTAATCGCAGATACTCGAGTAAACAGTCGTCCGATGAGCTGCGGCGTGCGATTCGCGGCGTATGCAGGCGAATTAGATACACGTTTAACTGTAAAATGGAATCTAATTTCGGACTCTGGATACAATAATATGTCACTGCATTCTAATAGCTAATGTCTCTGCAATTACTCTGTACTTAACTATTGTCTGATTATGGTTAAGAGGTATGTACATGAGAACATCTATTAGATTTAATGTACCTTGCGAAGAACTCTGTAGGTGTTGGAATTGATGACGCGTTGACAATTTTATTTTGCGGAATTTATGCTTTGAAAGTATGTATCGTGTCCCAGTTGATATTGTTAGGTAGGTACCTTAGGTACCTTTATATTTACCTTTATAGGTACCTTTTTGGCGTAGTTAAAAACATTCAGCGACGATTTCATCTATAATACGTGTCTCAATTAAGGATACATTCAACAATGAGACTGAATGTTATATTGTTCTTTTACATATCCATCTGTTTCATAAACATTTAATGTCTGAGTTGAATGAACCTAAAATGCGAATACGCAGTGTTCTGGGATGAGCCGCAAACGCAGGCCGCAACTGCATGTCTCGGTATTCCGGCATAACACAGAGTGCCGGTACCTACTTCTGCATACGAGACTTCATTTCGATGTCGACTCGCAATCAGACATCTCTCACGATTTTCCGGCTTTCTATGCCGTACCTTTAAAGGAACGAGTTAAAAGCACGCGGGTTATCATTTTATCACCATATTAAACGATTTACTTTATGGTATATTACATACAATAACATGAACTATTTCGCAACTTTTGTGTCCGTAACTTAAAAGGTCTTCCAAAAAACTTTTCGGAGCACCACTATATTAAAAAACGTAGTCCCCAGTCTGTACGTGAGCGATTTTCTCAAATTCTTCTGAACGGATTTTTGTACGGTTTCTACTAAAAGATGGTGCACTTCTTGAAGAAGGTTTTAGTAAATAGTATATTACTGTTTTAAGTAAATTGACCGAAATATAACGTAACTATTGAGGAGGTTGCGTGGTTATAAAAAATTTTGTTTGCTGGGAACTTTACTCGCTACTTTTTATCCTAGAATTCTCGCGGGCTCGGTATTAACGCGGGAAAAACTTTGTGACACACTGATTTGTGACACACGCGGGCGGAGCCGCGCGCAAAGCTAGTTTATGTATAATTAGGAACGAGCTGGTATGTTGGATGCGTAGGTATATGAGAATAATAGCTCATGTCCAAGTATCTGTCGATATCTGTTTCAATTCCATCAATTCCCATAAACACTTCTAAACAACGTCAATTGCCGTCGATTAATAAATCAATATACTGAGTGGCGTGATTAATTAGTATCATCAAAATTTTTATTATCACATAAACACGTAAAATTGAATATATCAGCGGCATACTAACAGTGTTTAACGGCTCTTGAACAACCGTTAGCTGGCAAAAACATGATTGAAATGCAAAACCGGTCAATATCGATTTCCATAACGTTGCGACATATTCGAAAATGGTGGACGTTGTCGCGAGCGTTATATGTAGATAGATTATAGATGGACAGACATGCAACATTTATTTCGCATAATGTCGCAATATTTAACAGACAACCAAGGAAAGAAGATACAGGCACTAGCCTTTATCGGAAACTTATGGGGATTCAGACAGTTCTGAAAGTTTCCTTTATGGGTTACGAGATTTAAGAGTTAATATAGTTCATTTCCTACCACGTGACAATAACTACGACACACACGTGTAGTGTAGAACCAAATAGTAATAATAATAATAATAAACAAACTGGCTTATGCGTTCAACTTATTGATATGTTTCCGCCGTCCCTAATGTGTGCTTCGGCCCCTTTTCAAATTAGACGCGTCAAAACAAAGAGACCGGGTTAATATTCTAAGTACACTCGGTTATGTTTATCCAATGTTTTGTTGCTGGGTCCTTGCGGGAGTCATTCCCATCCATCAGAAAGAAAACAGTATAATGATGTCTGTTGTTATCTAATTTTATCCTAACAAACGTTTTTTGGACTTATGAGTAGGTGACTCAGTCATTCCATAACATCCTTTAAAGGCTAATAATGACTATGTTGCTAAGATTCCGCTTTTATATAGGCAGATTGTTTTTAATTAATACAGTAATTTTCTATTTACTAAAATCATACTAGTTGGCAAGATTGCCATAAACGACAAAGTGGAAGGACAAGAAATTATAGGGAAAGCTGAATGGGTTATATAAATAAATGAAATACAATCGGTAGAACTGTTCCAGTGTCGTTTTCATAAGATGAATTGAACAATCATATTTACTCTGTGCAATAAATAACTTTCACAAAACCCACTATTATAGACAGTTTAAAAAAATCACTTAAACTAACAAGGAATGTGTAATCCGCATACTATATAAATAAATAATGGAATTTGGTTATGTTGTCCAATTGAAATTTTATTCAAGGTATTTGTTAGATTCGTGCCACGCTTTAGTTAAATTATCATAAAGTCACAAATCTCTCATGAACAGTTATTGTATATATCCCGCGGGCTCTGTAAGACATCCAATTTATAGTGGTTCTCTTTTGAAATTGCTATTATATGTTCGGGATACTAAATTTAGCTCATTTACATAAGAATGTACTGTATTGCCATCATTAGTGTAATCAATGTGTTCTATCAATTGATAGATTCACTTTATTGAAGATTTAATAATAATGAACATTTCATTCATTTTTATGATTTATTGTTATTAACCACGGAATAAGGGATACCGGTAATAATGAATTAAGAGCATAGTAGACTTTACTATGAATAAATATTATTCACTTTTATATATATTTTTAAATTTCATGTATCTACATATAGTAAAAAAAGGACATTTTCATGTTTAAAATATTAACATTTTCAATACAAAAGTATACATATATTCTTTGGTTCAAGTAGTGCAAATTTAATAATAAAATTAGTAATGATATACAAACTCTAAGTGATGTGCGATGAATTTCTCTCATGTAGAATGTATTGATATCCAAAAAATGTGAAAGAAACTGTTCCCACGGCCAAATTTAAATAATGTACACGAGCTTGCAAGGGTGCCGTGAATTGATTTTGCATTTAACAAAAGCTTTGACCCACCTTGCGCGTTCCATACTAATCCAGTTCGCGCTTAAGCTTTGGCGCATTATTAACATAGCTGTGGAACCCTCAAACGTTTTTGCAAATCACAATTTGGGGTATTCTATTGTCTAAACAATTTGGTACTTGCTTTCTGAATGGAGTATTATTTCTTTAAATTACTTATAGGCTTGTGTTTGCCTACGATTTTGTAAATTTATAAGCCCGCGAATGTTATTTTCTAAACATTTCCAATACTAAGAACGCAGTCACATAAATATGTATAGAATTTTGAAGTTATTTAATACATAATGTTATTGTTAAACTTACATTTCCTACAATCAATTATTTGTATCGAGAGGTGTGCATTTGTGCGGTTGTCGTGATTGTTTTGAGTATCGTGATAAGTATCATTGGCCACTGAGATGGGTCTCCACTTTCCCCAGACCGTGTCCTCAAAAGGATTACAATTTGGGATCAAGCTGTCAGGATAAAGTGCTTGTTTGTGTTACTGTTAATAGCTCGCTGCTTCCCTTAAAGAATTTCTATTTCTGGTAGTACTGATCTTTTGATTACTGCTGACGAGACATCAAAGATGTTTACACATTTGATTTGTGTTTTACGATTCTATTCAAAAATGTTGCTACATTTCTAAGCAATTTATAGTTATTGGATACTGAACTATCGATAAATACAATAAATACTAAAATTATAAAATATGCTGCAATAATGTAAACGATGTAGAACATGAAAATCAAAGTAATATAACATACGTATTATTTCTACTTGTACAGATGGTTTGTTGAACATTTCTAGTACTTAAACAAAGCGGAATGGTTTATTTGATGTTGCCCTCGTTTAGATGGCGAAACTGTTGCTAGATAAACATTGGAAACGAAAGCAGGTCTACAGCCCTGAGCATCAATGGACGGATGGTGGTTGAATTAATTTTCATAAATGTCATGAAACCGAAAAGTCACTAGTTTTATTTCCTTAAAGAGATATTTCCTCGACTTGCAGGAATATATAAAATAACATTCTTGATTAAAATAGGTGATAATGATAATATTCTTTTTTTAACTTAGTATGTCTTAGTGACTGTGTTAGTGAATAAGTTGCTACCTTCCCACTTGTCAGCTTATGACATGTGAAAATGTAGTTTTAGGTGAAAGCAGTAGATTCCAGTACAACAAATGTATCCAAACTTATTAATAAAAATATGGTTATTATATAAAGTTTGAATTCTACCATATTTTTATTACCATCCACTACTCACACAGTTACTATAGTTATTTAAAGCAGTGGTCACAGTAGCGTTGTTAAGTTATCTATTACAAATGAGTAGAAATGTGTACGCATAAACTACATACATTCTATTATTATATTGATAACCGTGAAGAGCTCTCGTCGATGACTATTTATTTTGTTGTTTTCATTATGTTGTCGGAACTGGGACATGCTTTCCCGCTTGGCCTCAGCATTTGGGTTTGTGGGATATGGGTTTATGAATATTGTATACAGCGCTGCTTTTGTAACAACCGCTTAAAATGCTACTGCTGTTCATTGGATTATGCTTGAAATATTGTCTATAGTTTTGACCGGGTCAAAATAAACACAAAGTATTGAAAACATTTTGTTTTACGACTACCCACGATTCTCACAAGTTTCCAATTCCATTGTGACTGATTCCTCTAAACTTTCCTTCCTTTGAAGATTGTGTATGTGATTCTGTGATAGTGTTAGTTTATATAAATAGCACCTGTTTTACAATCTGTGCCACGTTTCACGCATGTAGCCTACAAACTGCTAATTGTTTATTTCCTTAAACGTATTTCGATGCCCGCACGATAGAGTCAGGGAACTGACAAATTTTCACATTTTATGTACATACATATAAGTGTATCTTTAGAATTACCCGAAGTACTGTTAAATAATCTATCCAGTTCAACGTTTATTTCTCGACTCTTCCTAATTATTTACAAGTACATATTTAGTCGCATTTTACTGTATTGTAAGTTCGTTTAACATCACAATAATTGTTAAACTTTAACTTATTTTGATAAATTATATTTTATAGACAGAAAAACAAATATTATTTTTAGTGTGTTCTTTTAAAAACATTCATAAAGACAATTGAAACATTGCTAAAAAACAGTTAACTCCGTTTCATAAAATATAAACAGTATTATTATACTTGTAAGCTCGAGTCTATTAACTAATTGCATATTGATGGTAGGTTTAAGTCGTTGCATCGTACTAAATATTTGTAAAGTTCAGAATGAAATTTAGAAAAAATGTCTAAAAAAGGCTAGGGTGACGTTAAAATAAAGTGGTTTTTGATAAGCATGACGGTAAAAGTACCTTAAACTTATTGTACACAGTATTTCGTAGTGGATCATTCGAAATGCATTTAAAAGATGAAGTCAATGATGCATAAAGCTTAGGATGATCGAAAGGGGATTCGCCGTTGGTTTTTTCACTGCATCAGTATTATCTGGAACACCACGACATTAAGCTGAAGCCTTTTGTAATTTCACACCACACGCCGTCAAATAACTCAACGCAGCTGGACTATTTTCTCTATTAATTGGAAACATTTTGCAATCAGTATTTATTACAGTGAACAACAAAGAACGTGACAAATGTGTATACAGAACAAAATATACATAAAACTAAAAGCATCCGCTAGTTTCTTTGTCGCGATCCATCAAATTTTATGGATATTGAACTTTCCAAGCAACTAAAACAATCAAAGAATTTGTTCCACTTTAGAAAAGACCGTAAGTGTTAGTTGTTTCCTGGTATGTTAGGTTTATCGGATCTAATAATCCTTTTAGTCCCTTAAGGTTAATGCATGGAACATTCTAGTGAGGTCAATAGCAAGTGGAGGAAGGAAGCGCGTGTCTAATCGTTGATCGAGAGGTGTGATCCTACGACCCGCCTGCAGGCTTCGCTTTGCCGCAAGTCACGACCGGATAGTGGATTTGAGCTGCGATGTATTATGATTTTTTTATTAATGAGTTCTCTCATGATACCCGTTTATTACAATACCCTACAATAAGAAATGTAGATGAGAATTTGAACAGTTTTAAAGGGTCCACTGTCCGCGGGCACGAAATAATAATGTTTAAATATATACTGATTTTAGGACTTCACGCTATCATCTACGTTGTAATCAGATATTAGGTTTTTAATAATATTTTCATGAGTGATTTATTATTTATAATCAACATTAATTTATGATTGTGTTTTGTGCTACCTTCATTCGCTGTGGCCGATATATCGTAAAGCGTTTCGTTTATCCGCCTTTCTCTTACAACAGCTTCTGCACTAAACTCGATACGCTGTGATACATAAGCGAATGCAGCCAACGTCACTCCACATCCCGAGTGCAAAGTT
Organism: Aspitha aspitha aspitha; assembly: GCA_018246895.1. Lineage (NCBI taxonomy): Eukaryota > Metazoa > Arthropoda > Insecta > Lepidoptera > Hesperiidae > Aspitha > Aspitha aspitha. The sequence continues at coordinate 11,327 of DWGJ01000418.1, forward strand.
AATATGCTGTTTGGGTGCGAGCTCTCATTGCTTGCCACAAGTGTGCAATTGTTTGTTGGCATAGTATTTACCGCCTAAGGGTATCGGCCAGTGTTATGTGTTACGTGGGTAACCGCAAATCGTGTGGTTGTCTCAGCGTATCACTTTTCTAACATTTGTATGCCTCATTGAAAATTCTATTGTATATGTTTCCGTATTATTGTTAATATTTGAAAATATTCTGTCTAAATGCGTGTTGAATGATCTTTGACATTTAAGGACGGCTACATAATATATGTAAGTCCCAGTACAATTTTCTTGTTGCTGTAATATAATTGAGTAACAAAGCGAATACTAAAATTTAAAAAAAAAGTATTTTTTCTCCGCACTGTCCAAACGTAAAGCTACGCTAATGCTTGTCTCTTACACTACAAAGTTCCTAAGTAGAAAAATATCTCAATATCTAAAATAGTGTTATAAAAGTAGGCCAATACTGTGCTAATTGTCACCGTGTCAACAGATCATGTGGGTGGTAATTGGAACTTGTGTACTACAATTAGGTGTCAATTGTAATTGTGGGGTCGATCTTTTGTACCCATTACCTTTGTGAACTCACGCATGTTGTTTCCCTTGCCACGGCGAGGTTTTGCATCTATACAATGCTATTGTTATGTAGATTAACGATTGTTAGCATAAAAGCTATTAGGGACAAGAAATTTGTTGCGGAATGTGCTTCTCGATTTTTCTGTGTACTGTGTTATGGGAAAAAAAATTCGTAATATACGAAGTAATTATAATGACCGTTCAAATGATTAAAATGTCACAATAATGTAAACGTACAATCGAATTGTTTCTCTATGTTTATCTTCTTATAATCCTTAGAATCTGTAATTACATTTTTGCAGGAATCAAAAAGAATTACATCTGAGTAGTTTCAATATCTCGTTTCAATCATTCGAGTGATGAAATCCATTGAGGGGTCATAAAGGTATCATCATATCATAACATAACATCATAAACAGCATACTAATTTAAATTTTATGTATTTATAAAGCTACAATCGAAAGCGACACAAATAGTACAAAGCAGAGAGCGGAGTTAAAATGTCACGTTAGGTAAGCGTTATGTATCTGTTGTAGGTAATTAGAGTAGTTCTCAGGGATATCGACGGATCGAGCACGATTTGTTAAATGTTAATGCGGTAAGTTTTATTGTTTTCTAGCGGAAAGGATTACGCCCTTTAGATGTTGCATGCCCCATTTTAACATTGTTAGTTGGACGTTGCGGATCTTAATAGCGAAAGTTACGAGATTGTTACTCTAGACACGTTGATTGGAAGGATTGTTTCGAGCATTTGGAGATATTTAATTTTTGTTTATTAATATATAATAAATTTTATCAACCCCATCACTATCTGAGTGTCACGTATAAATATAAAATGTTTCCCCTTGGTAAATGTCTGTAGTAAGGCAAGATAGTTCTTAGACTTAGTCAATTATTTAATTTTTTTCCAAATGAAAGCAACAAAATAACTTACAACAGCTATAAGGTAACGATCTCGTAGCATGTGCGAGGAAAATAAATTTAAAGGGAAATTAATAAAACATCTAAAAGGATAGCCAGAAATATACAGGCAGTTGGCAGTTTGCCAGCGCTGCGGTCATCTCCTGTATTAGAATGCAATGGACTACTGGAAACTTGGTATGCATATGACATGACACTATGACATATAACTTAGAGATGGACGTCCTAAATACTTATCTATATTTGTTACTACAACACTTCGGACTGTAGGCATCGTAGATGTTTTGTTTTTATTTAAATGTTCATTAATAATACTCTTTCAAGCATCTCTAAGATCTCTCAATAATTAATCAATTTTGGTCCTTGGCGTTGGCGCCTACCGAATTTCCACAAATGCGATTTTTATTAATTTTATTAGATATTCTTTCCCTAGGTATGAGTTGGTCTATAGATGTTATTCGCTTATCCATAATTCCACTAGGAGGAGGAAATATACAAGATTTTAAATCATTACCATCAAAGACATTGTTTTGGCTTTGGATGGATATTGTTAGACCGTTTTGACTGTAATGACGAAACTCATTCATTGTGTATGACATTCAGTGGACGGTTATTTTTTTAACTTCCGTTCAAAAATAACTTGCCACACTTTTTTATTTGTATTAATAGTTAGCTTTGGTATTTTCTGTTTGCCCTGTTTTCAATAGCTTAATTCTTGTTGTAATTATTATTTTAAAAATAATGTGAAGAAACATCGAGAACGTATTGAATTCTGTTTTAAAATTTTTTTTTTGTTAACAGGTAGCAACCAGTAAAATGGCAAAAATGTTGCACCTCCCATAAGAAGGTAATATGGTTATTTGTGGTTTGTATTCTATGATACGTAGTTTTTAAGATCCAAATATTTTTAAGATAAATATCGTTGTCGTCATCATCGTTACTCAACTCATTTATCGTTCTACGCCTGTACCTATATATATATAATGTGTGTACATACTGCATATTCGGTCCTAAATAAGCAAGCTTTTCAGTTTTTCGCTGTTCAAGCATAAAATACCTATGGGAGGTGAACATAACGTCTTCCCACGGTCGAGTAGTTCAGAATCGGTCGAAACTATTAGGGCAATTTTACGCGCTACGGCACCGCTTCGCCTTTAGTAATGTTATCACTTTAAAGAGTCCGCTTTCGTTAAATGACAGTGGTATTGTCATTCGTAATGAATCATCATCACAACCTCGGCTCGATTTTAATCATAATATCGATCAATTGCTTATGTTTAGACCAAATAATGCGGTTATAGTAACTTATAACGTGTAACCTTTTACGATTTCCGATAGATCGATGTATAACAATAAGCTATGAAATATGAATAGACATCGATGCTGCAAAATATGTAGGTAAGTACGTGTGTTTTTGTATTTGAACTTTACAGTATATCTTGCACAGTTCAATGGTGCATTAATTTACGTCCCTGAACAGATAAGTTGTATAAAAGGTAACGTAATACATTATCACAGGTTAGTAACACCTGCGCATATCGTTCAAGGTTTCAAATTGTTTAATGAACGATTAAATTGAATAAATCCGCCTCATTGTAGAGTAAACTGTCGATTTAAATCCGTTTATCAACAAGAGGTTTATGAGAGAGGGCATAAAATGAAGGAACATTTTATGAAATGTAATAAGGTAGTTAAAATAGTTTCAAATTAATTTTAATCAAGACGCAAGCAAGTTGAGTAATAAAAACATAGCAAACTAATACTAGAAATTTTTCAATACTGCCTACCCGTATGGGAAATAGGCGTGATATATTTATGTATGTGTGCATTAAAGAACCGCTTCAAAGGAATTCCACTTTCATACCAGAATAAGACTCCACAAAAGAGCGATTTCAATTTAAATTCAACTTCTATATTTCTGTTACTTATTATTAATATTCCTTTAATAGGTCTTTTAAATGTAAATACGTAAATTATTCATTAATCACAAGGACAATACTGATGATGGCCTTGTAGGCTTGCTGAGACAGTTCACTGAACCCACTCGTTCCAAATAAAGACTGAATTCCTACCGCTTTGAGTAAAGACGAATATAGCTTAGACAAATATTATTTTGGATCCAATTTACCAGTCTGTCATACTTTTTGGGTTAAGCGTTTGAATGTTTACAGACACATGTTTTTTTTTCTGTAGTTACATATTTGTCAATATTAGCAAATGAGCGTTTTAACTAGTAGCTAAGCCATTCTACCATTTCAATAACTACCTTTTTACTTTGCAAATTTATATCAGAATACTATAACATTTTTCATGTTTTTTACGCAACGTTTTAACTGCGAAGATACCCTTATGAACATTAAGCGTTAATTGTTATTTAAAATCAGTACTATTCCTAATTGATACATTTACATATTTCAATTCGTAATTCCTAAGTTGATATTACAATGAAAGCGTGACGAATCTTTAAGACATCCGCGTACTAAATTTAGTTTTAAGTAACCGCCTAAGCTCCAATTGAACGAAACACAAAGGGCCCTTACCGGTTGTCCAAACAGTGTAGTAATGAATATGAATGGCCGCTCCCGGCCGTAGGTGTCCGATTATGATGTCATAGAACGAGATCCGGAGGCAGATTGTGGATCATGTCGCGCGGCAAAGAGTAACGATGTTCACATAGGCGACATCGATAAATAATCGAAGATATAAAGTCTGCAATCTTTCATTAAAAAATGATTTTCATACGTATCCAGCACGATTTGAGCAATTCATAGACTTTTGGCATTAGTTGTCGAGATAATCATATTTATGAAGCATTCAAGAATTTTATGGCTACTAACAACTTACTAAAAAACGCTAAGATTAAGTGAACAATTATAAAACACAGTTTTAATTCTAGTCAAAGATTTCTACCATTGTGGTAGAGTTTCACGTAGAAACCAATAAGACTAATGTAAAATACACTTTCTCAAGTCGTGAAAAGCTAATGATGTGTCATGATTTTTAAACGCGCTGACAAACATAGCTGAGTGAGATTTGAATTTAGAGATCTTCAAACAATACGCGGAATAAACAAATATTGTTATTTGTGTAAACATTTGATTATTTTAAAATATCTTAAATTGATATTTAAACAAGGTACTTGAGCGACTATTCATTATAAAGAATAGAAGTGTTTAATCCTCTACATTTGATTTTAATCTGATTTTGCTTAATAACTATAAGGTCTTTAACTATTTTGTCTATATCTTTGACGTCAGATGTTTATCTGTGTACGAGATATACGGCAAGTTATGGGTGGGTGGGCATCGACTGCAGCTAACTGATCAGGCGATGACTCTAGTATTGTTTTGCCTATTGTGCACCTTTCATAACGAAATTCCATTTAATTACTAATACTACATATTTATGTACATATCGCATCAGCTCCATATATCTTAGTTATATTTTGTGTATTGAGTATCTTTGTTATATTTTGACAATTTGAGATTTTATAAAATCAACCGGCGCTTAGACCCAAACATAGTTGACGAATGTTTATGATTAGTGTTTTTTTTTCCTTTTTTATGTTGTAAGCATCTGTTTAGCCTTAAACTTTTTTCTCTGTGCTATGTATTCGAGGTAAGATTGAAAAAAAAAATCTTTGTTAACTATTCCAAAGAGAGTTAACCAATAAACCATCGCACTTCTGACCTCAATTGAATTTGTCCAAATAAAAGACTATCAGCGAAGAAACAACGGAACAGGGTTCTATTGAAATTTATTACGGCCACCTTGATTGTACGAACAATACTAACGGTGCCGCAGATTAAACAAATGAACATGGAAACGGTCACCATAAAAGAAATTACCAAGTTGTTTGTTACAAAGTTGTGCAATGACTTTGTCATTCAAAGGAAGGAACCGTATACGTGTTGATCGCGTACGTTCGTAGTGCGTGTAGAATAAAATAAATGGGTGTTTCCTAATACGACGATTATCATTGTTTAAAGATTTAAGAGATGAAAATTGTGTCTTGTTTTATACACGCTGTTCATAATAACGATAGTGCTACGATTAAATTAGCTTTGATGAAAACAATCACTGGTTTACAGTTCACTGTATTTATGTTTTATAATGTGATTGATTAATTCCGTTTCAATTAAAATGTCTCGATAGACTTTAATGAACATAATTGTGAATGCTGACAGCCGTTTAAATGTGCACAATTGACCTAAATGAACAAGTTCAATGAATACGAATTGCCCGTTTCAAGTAATCCAATGATCTTAATTCGTACCTATTCTGTTAGTATTTAATTTAGATGGTCTTAATTGGAATTTAAAGTAAAGGACAAAATGAAAGTGACAGTACCATATACCTATAGAGGTATATGGTACTGAATTAGATTTTGATCATTTGGTTTATTTGAATAAGTAATACCTACTTTTATTTTGCCGCGGTACAAATAAATATTGAGGCTTGTTTTGTTTTGCGCTTCGATGGTTAGTATTAAGATGCGTTTATAACATTTTGTGTCGATTTGTTATCTTTAACGGTCGAATTTAGGATTTATGTCAATTAGGGAAAGCTTGCAACTCACTGCGATATAGCTATAAGATCTAATAGCATTGATTAAAATGTATGCCACTTTATTCATACCTACAATAAAGGTATTTAGATGTCGTCAATAAACTCGAATGGCACGGCGCATTGCGCTAGCCGCACGAGCATTAAACACGAGTTAGTTCCGTTCTAAAGAACAAATCGAAGTTAGTGTGATTCTAAATTAACTCTCCACAAAAGCATTGATGTTATTTAGTATACTTTCTTTTAATTTTTCATCTAAAAGAAGCACGTCTGGTATGTAAGGATTAGATGTCTAGTACTCTGGCACGTATTGGTGCTGTCTGCCTATTCCTTAAGGGGACTAGACTGATTGTGTAATAAAATAATAATAATAATTCTTTTGTATCAGTTTATATAAATTATGCATTATAGGTAGGTATTTAAAAGAAGTCTTTGGCCAGCATGGCAAACTGTGACCGCAACATTTCGCAACCCTTAAAGAGATCCCTGTCCAACTGTGAAATAATGTAAGGATTGTTGTTAATGATTATAACAATAACAGTATGATTGATGTGTCATGAAATCGCACAGGAAGTAAACGGTCAAATGTAACGGGCTGGACCACCTGCTCGCTCGCGTTGCATTGCGGCATAAGCGAAGTAAAGATAGATAACTTTGGGTTACGTTCGATGATTCTAAGTAATGTTGCGATGCAACTATGTCGCCGTTGTTGTGCGCTTATAATAGTGATCTATGTAATTGGCAACGGTAATTATGTTGTTTTAAAAACGTTTTGATTGAAATACGTATGATTGAAAGCGAGGCGAGAACAAAATCGAACATTAACGATTTCTATGTCTATTACACTATTGGTGTTGTTGTTAACTTAAACCAATGATATAAATATTAAGAAAACAAAACTGTAAATTAAATTTGTCATTACATAGGTACTACAAATTGTCGATCGTATATGAAGGTAACTTTTCATTATACACGTCTTTCTGCTTCTTACACACGGATAGATTATATCTCAAACTAAGCAGATCCCAAATTCGTATGTACATTTCTGGATACACATGTATAAGATATTATTTTACAATCAGACAAAACAAATACAAATGCAACTCACACATATTTATCGAACCCATAATTGCTAAGGTGGGGCAATAGGTCATGTTACTTACAACGATACCGATGCGTGCCTTCAAGGAAAAGACACAATAGTTGTGTATACTAACTAGAAGGCGTGCTTAAAGAAACATGTGTCCATCCGAATTTGTAAATCGTGACGTCACGAGGACTTGGCATGTAACGCGACTGACTGTTTATGCATGTACCGCATTCACGGTCTAGTGCAAAACCCGACGATGCATTTGATGCGCATTCGAGCGGTTAATGTATTGATCATGTTTCTCGTTACACGTAGTAGTAGCAAAGCGATATTAATATTAAGGTAAGTAATATTGTAGCGCCATTTCTGAAGAATTCAATCTCAATGATTTTAATTCGTATTGCAAATCCGCGATGTTACGATGTTTTAATAATTTTTTTTTATCTCATGTCCCCATTTCAAGTGATGAAACAGTAACATCGTGAATTAATTTCTGATAGTAACTACTCTATTACAAGATGATATTGCTAATGTCATGTATGAGACAGATATTAATTTTAATCGAACACTTGCACACTTACTTAATCTTCCTAATGACTATAAAAAGATTTATGTATTTAAAAAAGTAAATTATGTATTCAAAATTTAAAATGCTATATACCTTTATTCAAAATAGAACGTGTAAGAGAAACAATCTCGCTGACTGCAAAAATTAATACACCCGTATAACCAAATCAAAAAATCAAATACCGGTAACATGACAGTTTGACATATCTGATTGGGTAGCATTCGATTCTAATGCTTTGGAACCACGCAACTTGGAACATATTTTAGTCTTTTCTGATCTAAGTCATGTAAAGGTCAGACAACTTCGCAGATAACTTAAAATGAAAGTTGTTAAAATTGGCAGAGATCAAAAATGACCTTTCTGAAATCATTGGTGAGTAATCAGAGTTTCTTACACGAGTCACAGTTCTGTATGAATTCTGCCATTCATATGGAGGCACACAATTACATAGATAAAAGATACTTGCATATGAAAATTGTTTGGTGTATTACAATGGCTTTACAATTTATGCAAACATACAGAATAACACGGTAAAGCAGTCAATTTGTGAGCTTACGTTTCCTTTCAAACGAATATCAATAGATGTCGTTGAATCGAAATAAAATTAATACAAATCTATAGGCAATATTGATAGCAATCAATGCGGATTTCGCCAGAGAAAGTCAATGTGAACATAGTCGCCATGAACATTGTTCCATGTTGACAGGAAACACATTCACGTAGTGGCGGACAAACAAGCATTTCATTTGTCTGCCTCTACGCTTTTCGTATCATTATGTGGATGTTGCAGCTACTTGTACAATTACGAGAATTGAGTGATTTTACGCTACCATCTAACAATGTTTGTGGAGACTGAATTCAAATATATGCCGTGGCAAAACATTTGTAAACGTATTACGTAAATATCTTCACTAGCTTAGGTGTATGGCAACGGGTTATTTGCGGTGCGCATACACACTTGAACATCTTAGACGAATGTCTATGAAACCTTAATTGTGTCTCGTATTTTAATATCTTACCTGCTGTAACCCCTATCTTCTTGTACGAGTATATATAAAAATCCCATGTAACGATGTTCGTTTTCGCTCATCTCCGAAACCACTGAACCGATTTCAATAAAATTTTGTACATATCTATTATTTGATCCAACGTAAAATATAGGATAGTTTTTATAAAATAAATAAATAATAAACGTCAATTGTCAATAAATTTTTACATAAAATCTATTTCTGAACGCACGATATTTGTCATAATATGATTTGACATAATGTCACCACGGCAACGCCTGGCTAGGTCCACTAGTATACATATAAAATACAAACCGCCACAGGAATTAAACATAAGTAATATTGATAATAAATGGTTGAATGGTAATCGGAATTGTGTGTATTTTGGCACAAACAATGTTTCTGGATACATGTTTTGTGTTTAATGTGTTTGAAAAGCACAAAGTCAAAGTCACAAAGTCACGAAAAACGTGCTCGAATATGTGGAGATGACCCTTTGATAGAAATTCGATGAGTCTTAACATGTTATCATTCAAACCGATTTTATGATATCATTCAGTACCAATTTATACGTGCGTGTAATCTCTAATCTAAATTTAGAAAATAATGAATAATGCCGCCAGAATCACTCAATTCAAACTTGGTCTTTTTGTGTTTTTTTTTAATTGGCAATAATATTAGCCTCTATATAACTTCCACTTTAACATTACCAGCTAATATTAATGCTAAAGAATAAATCGTGCTCTGTGAAAATCGATTCGATGTTTTATTTAAATTTCTATTGGGTCATTCTGATAAAAATCAGCCCTGAACTTTGTACCGATTTATTTGAACAAACTGCTACAAGAAATTTTGCCATCACTGTATTGTTATTTGAATAAAAGCTGTATCGCATCTATATGTCAGTTTAGGTAGGTATGCCTAAAATTTATGTATAATAATTTTTTTTTAAATATATACTAGGAAGTATCGAAAGGCGAATTCTGATCGAAATGATAAGACCGTCGATAGAAGTCAAAGATGCCGCGTAAATAATCGAATTCACTTTCGCACCACCCACGCCTATTGTGCCCCGGGACTTATTAGTCCTGAACCATTGCTTTTGCCATTTGTCTCGCGAACACTTTCACGTTTATACGCTATGACTGCTAAATGACCAGCTCAATGACATGAGAAAGCCTGATTATGAGAATTTATAACATAGGCTTGGTTACGAGCTACGAAACGTGTATACGGAACTGGACTGTCTATTGTTTGCGATATTTGAGTAAAGACATTTATTTAAGTACTTGAGGAGATTGTTGCAGGCAGTAAATCATATTCTTCTCTTTACCATTTTCCCAAATATATTCCGGTCAATACATGTTTCTCATTATTTTCAGACTTTAAATGTCCTGAATATTGTTCCAGTTGCATAACCGTAATTTGCATTAAATGCATGGATTTTTTATTGGTTTCATTCCACCTTGTCTGTATCAAAGTGGATTTCACTGAAGTATCGTCTGACTTTTATTCGTGATTCTATTCGAAATTTGTGCAAGAAACAATACATTCTATACCTGTGTTAACAAAAGACACATTTCCACTCATATCCCGCTAGTTACACGTGACTAAAATTGCCATTGTATGATTTGTTACGGTTCTCGCGATATCAAACCCCGTGATTACTGTATCGTGTGTTACACCTCCCTACAGAAGTGTGACGAAATACAGAGCTTTGCATTAATTAATTGCTTCTTTACTGCTGCTAGAGGAATGTATGTAATAATTTTTAATGTAGCATTTTTTTCTACGATCAATTTAAACTGGTCGAGTTTCCCATTTCTTACAACAAGTAGCTTCAGTGCAGATTGTAATTATGGAAACTGATAATTCCAAATTTGAATACAAACCTTGATAACCTTTGTTAGTCTTATTCAAATATCTCGAACTGATTTATTACTTTATGAATAGTCTCAATACAAGAAATTGTTTCCTAACTAGACATTTGAGAAAGTGATCGACCGAGGCAGATCACGACTTAGGACGTGTGCCTTTCCCGCAAAGTTGCGATAGCCCTGATATGATGAATATCTTGGAACGTTTAATTTGCCCTTATATTATTTCTATCTGTTTTCTAACAATGCGAAAGCCAGTTAAGCCACGATTTGTGTGCTTTTGATAAGGGCGTTGCAAAGTATAAAGTAACGACATTCGTAGATGTTGGTGCAGTGCAATATAAATGTGAAGAATTGTTCACTTTTACTTTGTATTGATAATGTACATGACTAATGTTTCCTCCATTGATTATATCTATATTGTTAGACGAAATTGCGGTACGAGTTAGTGGCCAACCCAATCGTCGAATGTTTTTTTAAATAGTTTTTCAAGTCATCGACGAGGTATAACGATTGCTTGCTAACGAAGATGACTGGGATTGCGCGTGAGTAGCGAGACTGGCCATTGCCCAAAAGTGAGATGTAGAAAAAATGTCCGGCAGTATTAGTAGTAAACGTTTGTACATTCATCTAAATCATCGACTGATCTAAATTAAGGAAATATTTAAAAGACATCAACAATAATATTTCGGTAAATTTCAACCTTAATGGGAAAATCATAAAAATTGTTTCCTAGCACTGAAGAATCCCATCATAAATACAATTCTTAATCCTTTATGGGCGCATTTGTCTTTGTAAGCTGCCACATTAAAATAGAAACAACATGATACATTGCCCGGCCGCAGTAGCCAGTTGCCGTTGACAAACTTTCATTCAGGAAACGTTCATTCAATCCATTTGTGTCTCCTTTTACCTATATGATGAATGGCATTGAAACATCCTTTTTGTCATTCGCCCCAATGAGGACTGTATACAATTATTCATTATCAAATCACACCCGATCGATTTTATGCAAGTCACTATAGTTGTAACTGAAATTCTACTTAATTTACTTGTATTAACTAATCGTCAATCAGGCAATTGTTAGAAAGTATTTTCCCTTTGGCATATAACAAATGCATGAGCCACAACTAGTTGAAGATGCGACACTAGGCTGTTAATTGAAAGGCTAATTAAGTTAGTTGCCTGAGAAACTTGTACGCAGTTGCGAGCTTAAGAGATAAATGTCGTAAGTAATATAACATATATTCATATCTATCAAAATGTCATTCAGCAGATGTCTGCCGTAATACGACAATGGCATTTGCAGTTTAGCATCACCTGCGGCATATGTTCTAGTGACATTGTTTCGTTCAAATGTTAAGCGATGCGGTAATTGTTGTGCAGCATTGACACCGGTACGGGTAATGTACGATGAAAGAGATATAGACCGCCTGATGGTACGTATTAGCTGAGTAAGTCGATAGACAATTACATGTGGAATAGATTACGTAGAGAAAAGTCCACTTATATGTTATCTCTAAAAATAATATTCCACACGGCTGAAACCGCAGAGTGAATTTAGTTTACAATAAAAAATGTATATATGAAAGAACTTACTCGTTTCATTAAATTCACGTTGTGATTTAATTATCGATATGTTGTGACTTCAATGACTATACCAACTTTCTTCCGATGACAACAAAAGCTTCGGCGTATCATGATCAATCAAATCTTTAAGTACATGGATACACACACATTAATTTACTTTTCGACCAACTCAATACCATATATCGACGCCATTCGAATTTGACACTTAATGTCGTCGAAATAGTGATTGCAGTTGATTTCAATTACACATCTATTACAATACGTCGGTAAATGACGTGTCGTATTTACTGTTACGTATGTATTGTCACTTTCAAAACTACGTAGTTGTGAGAAATGAAAATGATTACATACAATGATTTGAAAGGCATCCTCGTTTACTATGAAACTTAGACACGTTTGGAGAAATTATTGTATTATTTTTAGCTCGCATCAATCGAAGCACTTTCTTAGCGATCAATTGAATAAAATCCTGGTTTTTGTTTATTTATTAATTTTGTGTGTTTATTATGACTGTAACTCTTTGTATGTCCCTTTAGCAGGGACGGACCTGGCAAGATGAGCGCATCTTGACGCATTCGCTGTTTGACTGTGAATTGCCAGAGATATGGTTATCTGAATAAGCCGTAGATCTGATATTTTTAAAGGTTTCCGACTCGTTTGAACGATTGTTATGTAAGGATAAACTGGATCCGACTACTTAACCATGTTATCAGAAGCGTGGTAACTAGAATCGCATATATGTATGTTATTATTATTACTATGAAAAATAACTTTTGATGTATGACGTTTTGCATCTGATTCTGATCCTTAAATTGAAGATTACAAAACACTTATGCACAAGACGACATAACCAACATTTTTCCTATTCATACAGTCTGAAACACATAGAATTGAGTAACGGACATGCGAATGAATTTTACCACAACAAAAAATATGGTTACATAATATTGAGTGCAATTAAATGGAAGCACGTTACGTTACTAAGTTACATTAATATTGTTATGACTTCTGTAATTTGTCTTTAACTTGTATCTTAATGTTACTATTGCGCATCAACACAGGGAGTCCTCTATGGGAGACCTGTTCTCAAGTAGCGATGCACGTAATATTTGTAACAGATAACCTAAAGAGCTTTAAGTCAATGAAAGTAGTCAAAGGAAAAGATCATTTCACAATGATAGAATATGTAAAACAATTAATCACAGACCTATTTCAATTGTTTGTTCAAGTAAACTAATGTATATGTAGGTGTACTTAAAGAGTATAAATCGTTGACGCAATAGTGTTGGTTATATTTGGAATATTAATAAATTCAACCCATATAAAATTGGGTTAAAAGGGTCATTGACGCTTCGCTTTCCGAAAAACAAACATATATCTTTTATTGGTCGCAGGGAAGCGGGCGGCACACGCGGCCGTACGTTTTCCTTTATTAATTTGACAAGTCGAAAGATCCCAGTTTGGACGCGGAAGTCGACCACTAATTGGTGGTAATAAATTTCAAGGGAAGTTTCAGCATGCCGCTGTTAAAAAATTGGGCTCGAGAAAATTCAAGATACTGACTAATAGAAGCTTCGTAGCGGAGTCTGTATTTCTGTTACATTCGCGACGAAACATATTTTTTGTTTCATCTAAATTAGGTGTTTATATTTTCTTACTTTTTTTCAAAACTTTCTATATTATTGGACACAACATTGTGATTCTGTGCGCTTACAAGGGTTTGAACACCAAAACCTCGGCATATTCACGCTATTTATTGCTGACTTTGATTCGTACCAGTACATTATTACAGTATTAGTAGGTACATTGCTTCTAATGTCACATCTATTTCACGCTAATGACACTCTTTTCGCTTCTTCTACTTTCATTAAACCCGTCGTACGTCCCCTCGTCTGTTAAATGTATTCACTCTCGTGCTCGCCTTACATTTTCAATAGAGTTTTAATTTGACAGCTTCAAATGGTATGAAAGAAGCAAAGACGAAAGCAAAGTTTTGTTGTACTTTATGTTTTTATTGCTTGTCAAAAACTATTATCAATTTGCTTCCGAATAAGTCTGAGATTCAGAGGCGTTACTGGAATGGAGTTTGAAGTATAACCACAGTCAATTAACATATTAATTGGATGTTCAAAAAAACTGGAGCTTATATATTTAGATGATTATGTGCATAGACACCAATATTTGAGCATCTTTCTTAATAAGGATTGATATATGTAGTATCTTCATTGTTATAACATGTACTTGCTATACAAAACATTTCCTTTATCAAATAGTGCACGTTAATGATAGGTATTACAAGAGTTGACGCAAATCAAATGAAATATTATTGGAACTAAATATGAGACCATGTATTGGTATCAATAAATTATCTAGTTATAAGCATTACGTCAGTTTTCTAATGGGCTAATCGAATTTCACAGTTTGACTCCGTGAAGGGATTACACGTAGGGTTGTCAACTTACTTATTCGATTGAGAATTCTTTAATACGTCATATGGTCAACAATTAATATTTTTTTATTATACATATTATTGTAAACCGCTTATATCATTAAGCAAAATATTGTCATGACAAACCAAACTTATTTTGAAATCCAAAAAATATCAAATTATTCGTATTATTATACTCTTGCGACAAATATATAGCACTTTTGAAGAAGTCAACCCTATAACATATACTGAATATAGGCAATTAATTTTCCTAAACGCCAATGTCAATCAAACGCCAAAGGAAATTGAGATTGACGTTACAATTGTATAAAGTTTCAAGGAAGCGTTGTGTTACCATTCTGACACATCGGCATTACGAAATCTCCAAAGCGATCGAACGCATTAAAAGTTGGTGGACCAAGCTTTTGATTGCAATTATTCTTGTGTCGTGTATAAAGTTGAGGATGTAAGTATCGATATTTCCTACTATATTACCTATTTATTTATTGAATACCAATGGTTCAGTTCATTGCCAATTCTTAAATGTTACGATCAAAATGCACTTGATATCTACTAGTACTGTAGATGCCATAGTTTTAAAGACGTTTAATTAAGCGCAAAAATCTACCAACTGTAAGTTTTGCTCTCACCTATCGTTTGTTACATGTATCACATCTGACAATAATGAACGCTAGGGCGACCCGATGTCCTTGGTCAATTTATTATGTAACTAACCTCATGAACAACCTCACATTCGATATAACCACGTTTAGAATTAATTCGTGCTCTCTGTGAAGCGTATAAACCATGTTCGTTTATTGAATTACCGAAACGAATATATTTAATGGCACTCGTGCTCTGGTTTGAACGGATGCGTTGATAACTGATTTACGGAAAAAAGTAGATCAATTCGTTATAGACTTCATAACGTGGTTTATAAGTTTTTACCGCGCTTAGAGAATAACAAAGACGCTATCGAAGTTAAGACTTCGTGTTTTTATTATGTAACAGATTGTAAAATATGATGATTTAAAATCTGAACGTACTAGGCAACTATATATATAGCAACTTGTGTTAAAGTTTTGTGATAGTATTTTGCAGTAAAGCTAGGAGACAACAATGAACATTAAATAAATAAACTAAAAACAAAAACCAAACTTTTTATTTATATAAAGAATAAACTCGTAAATTATATTAAGTGCATTGTGCTAATAATGATGGTAGCGTATCGTGAGCATATAAAAGTTTCATAAATTGAAGTATGAAGGTTTCGGTAATAATTGACAGTGTAACCCTCCGCTATATTTACTGCGGCGCCATCCGCGCGGACGTTATTGCACCACTTTTAGACAAGCGCAGTCTGTTTTATATCTTCCGCATAACAGAACTTTTTTAGTACTTTCACGTTAATAATAATGCACGTAGACTTTTTCAGTTTACACCGATAATAAAAATTAATATAAATATAACTACTGCATGTACACATTAATGTATCCGAACATTAATTTCGACGACTTTTAAAATAGTGGTAAAATGAAATAGTTAAAAAATGCTGATGAAGGTATATATTTAAAGTTATAATAGTCTTAATTAATTTTATGTAAAAAAATTGTTAATAATGTTTTCACAAGTTTACATCTGCTTAACATTAAATGCATTTTGGATTTGAGTTGCTGGCGGTTGTGGAAAGCAATTTGTTGAAGAGTATCGTAACAGTGGAGCGAGATATCGTGTCTCAAAGATGCTGATAAAGATCAAATACGAATCGTTAATTTTATTTTTGACTTTTATTTGCACTGATACTGAACGGTTGGAAACACTGTCATTATTAAAAAACAGCAAACCGATTGACAATAATACTTTCTTAATATTTAAATCGATCATGTAACAAATAAAAAATGTCACAATTGTGTCAGAATGCGGCAAGATGGCGCCAGAGCCCTGCGCTCTAGCATTACTCGACGACGTCCAAAATGTTTTATATCTTCCGCATATTTAAATCATTCTATTTCTGATTGACTTTCATTCACGGCACGATCGGATTTGCCCATAAAGCCTGCTTAATCACTTCCTCCAAATAGAACTGGTCTGGTAATGCTCTCGAGTTAGCTACGTTAATCTTTTCAAATTGCGTATTAAAAGAATTAATATCAAAGCTTTTTTTATACTGTAGTACCTAAATGAGTGTCCGTTTGCCTGCTTTCGCGAATATTAGGAGCCTTAAAATTCCACGTGTTTAAACAATGAATACGCAAATATTAAAAAAAGCTACGCAATTTATATTTTTCTTAACTGCATTCTATGAGATAAGTCGCGCAATTTCCAATGTGGCACATAGAGAGCAATACGCATTTTTTCTTCAATGCAAATCTTTTTAAATCTAGGTATGTAGGTTGCGAATTCTTTTTTTCACATAATTAATGAACTCTCACCAAAGAAAAAAAATATAACAATCTCTTGTAAAAAGAGTCACTTTACAGTGTTGAAAAAATCAGTGCTCCAAAATTTCAAGTGGTCGTTTTGTGAGTGATTGTATTTGCCGCTGACAGTGGTGTACTATTGACAATAAGAGAAATGCTTTAGGTGATATATAGCTCTAGATAGTGGGTGTGTAATAAAATGCATGCAATCACAGTTTGATTGTTACGCCTACTAACCGTTTATATTCACCTACTTCTTTTTTACTTCTTTTTGTTCGTGAATGATAACTATTAGACGACTGTAATGCACTGTTAGGGAGTCTCTAAACTAATCGACGTCGAATTCGTTTGAAGCACACTATGTTTTATAATTCATTGCTTTTCAGTTGTATTTTCAAATTATAAACTAAGGTACAAACTGTCATTACTCGTCTTTTACTTAAAAAGTCTCATAATGTTATATTATTTTTTATTCAGTGCTTACGTTATTTGTTACACTTTTTTTTTAATTCAATTTCCATTACCTATGTACTTTCATTTTGAATTTTATCCATCAACCCTATAATAGGTACTTAATGAATTTGTTTAATTAATGCCAAAGACTTCATCTGTTGCTTTTCCTTCATTGATGTATTTTTTTGTTTTTTTTTGTCTGTTTTGTAAATGTATTGCTATTTTCTTAAGACATAATTATATGTTTTCATCATTGCTGAGTGTAGTGACTCTCTGAAGTAATAGACAACAAGGTTGTTGCACACGGTTATTGCTAGGGCGTAGAACGCGTAGGAACGATAATAGTTATGTTTAACACTGCTTTAGGGTCATTACCATCTATTACATCTGCCTGTATTAAATCAAATGAGTATGATATAATGTTACACTTACAACTTAGGAGTGAGTATATTGAGTGTAAACAATTTTATTATTCCTTCCTCAGATGATATATAATTCATATTAGGATTTAACAATATCAATTACCAACCGAACATGTGTATATAAGGGTATATTATTTTCGCATAGGCTTTTTCGTTTTTTTCATGCACATAAGTGGTATACTTTCGTGTGAGTTCAAAAGTATGGTAACGAATGGGTAATTACAACAGTAGGTATAATAAAATGAAAAAAAGGCTGTAAAAGGATTATATTTATGACCATAGTTTCAAGTCCATTAAGGTGGTACGAGCGTTACAAATCACAGTTAAAACTAATCGCCCGATAAATTTTAACACATAATGGGCTCTAATCACAACGTATCCTTCTGACAAGCGTTAAACAAGATCTCGGGGTAGGACTAAACCCGGCAAGCACTAACTGTATTGCCAGACTTATTATTAATAGGATTTTTCGGGGAAAAAATATTGCGGTTTGCGTAAATTTTAAATGACTATTTAGTAAGTTATTGGGAAAAAAATCTTGTTACATTAAATAAAGATGCGTCATTATTATCATCATCACCAAGTGCCGTCGCTTAAAAGAATGTGTATGCAGCGTATGTACAAAAATTTTCCCTTGTTTTTAAACAGCCTACCTCAATCGTGAGCCAGGGTCACAGTTATACAACGCTGCTAGTCATTACATTTAGGTGTAGGCTCTGTTAGGTAGATATATTAATAAAATTAATATCGGGGTCGTTGCCGTAACGGACAAATCACTTGCAAATTATCAGGGATAAACAACATTCGATGCAATCCTCTCTCCGTGCTTCGAACATAGAAATGTTTTTAACGTGGTTTTGAATTGTGACGTAGAATTAACGAATTATTCGTAAAATGAAGTAAAGTAACCCATTTTATTAAAGCTTCAAATTGTTTTAATACTCAAACGACATTGTGGCGCCGTGCATTGCGAAATACTTGCACATTACACACGCACCTACACATTACGTAGGTACGTTACAGCTGTAAGAAAAGAAAAATCGTCATAACTTACATAACGTCGGTGTCCTTAACTGAACAGAAACATTGCAAAAAGCTTTCTAAACTCCTTTGTTGAAATTGCAATTGTATTGTGCATTTTTGTGTTGGCGACGCTCGCTTCCCGCAGTCTCGCAGTCAAACTGTCGTATCACCGATGCTACAAACTCTTAACACTTTCGATTTCACTACACTTGATTAATCTTTTTCTTCTTAAAATAGTAAGCATGAATGGGAGTCCTCCGCAACGCTTAAGTTGTACTACCTATTATATTGCGTTCAAAACAAAACCAACCATAAGTATGTCGGCAAAGGGTTCAAATTGGCTCGCAGCGTCCGTTACAGTTTCGCATACAATAGAAGTCGAGATTTAGTCGATACAGGTTGTGTCATCGTGTCATCGTATCGCTTTTCGTTATTCACATCACATTATTGTAATAGGAGAGTGTGATGTAACATTGCTTTTTGTGGTCGCCGCTCTTAAGACACGTTATGTATTCGAAGATTAACTTTGTATCATTGTAAATAAAGCAAAATAGTCTACGCTTCGCCAACATCGCAAACAGCGCAGCAGAATAGTTAAGAAGAGATCAGACATTCCAATTTAATGTTCAATAGTGTGATGACGTCACATATGATACTTATGAAACAAATACAGTGCTATTTCGTCACCGCGCTACTTTATACATATTTTATTGTAACCTATGATTCGAAGATCGGAATTCGCTCAAGGTGGGTCCGATTGCACAAGTCGCAAGACAAACGTTTCATTGTTTTGTTGTCGCCGATCTGGGCCGGGCTCAGAGCTGCAGTTTAATATTGTATTTATTTAGTTT
>DWGJ01000419.1:0-31116 GCA_018246895.1 Aspitha aspitha aspitha
GTTTCCTCACGATATTTTCCTTCACCGTTATAGCAAGTGATATTTAAATTTCAGTTATAAAACGCACTTAATAAATCAGTGGTGCGTGCCAGAATCGAACACAGATCTCCCGAGTGGAAGGCTGAATTTCAAACCACTAGTCTGTCACTGCTTCTAATGATTGGCCCGATGTTATTTAAGCGTATATAGGCACACCAAAATAGTCGGGTAATCAGTCACATTCAGTGAAGTTATATCCGTGACACTCGCCTAAGTGACGCGGCTTAACTGACGAGGCTCTCCGGCCGGGCATCATGTGAGTACCGGTGGCCACGACCGCCGTCCCAAAAATTATGCTTATTCGGCAAAAGGAAATTGCTTTTCCTAAAACAGTTTTAGGTAACATTCGCGATGTGAATACAAATTTCGTCGAACGCCACTCGAAAACTAAACCTGTCCCGAGTGAACCCAAATCGTCCCATTATTAGGGAATAATCAGTACAAAAGCTTCACTATAATGTAATCCGAGTGAGTGGTCTGTACTTTCATTGTACAACGAGGGAGGAAAGTTGAAGCGGTCATTCCCAATCGGTAGAGACCAATAAGTACGAACAGGGATTACAAAAAGTTTTTGAGAAATGTAAATATCTTATCCCCTCGTTATTAAACTTGTTGTCGCGTACCTACATCATATTGTTCGGATGAAAATACTTGCTAGTTTTCTATGTAAATCTGTTTGAAATGTATTACGTTATTTTCACTGCGCTGATTTATTGCTGGTAAAGGATGCTCTTTATGAACTGTCAGGATTTTGTTTTGTTGTAATGTACTTGCCGACTTTTAAGACATGAAATGGGATTAAAGATTCATTTGTTTAATTATTCTTGGACTTAAGGGTAACGGCACTCTACGCTGGTCAAGTTTTAAGGAAATTTTAAACGAACGTTACAAAAAAGATGAAAATATAAATATATACATATATTTACGTACGTGAATATACATGGATATACTCATACGAGATACTGATACATGGATATATGTACTTACATGCTACTCGAGAACAGATAAGCTTCTTGAGAATCAAGTTCAATTTTATTCCCATGCTAGTCGAGATGTTACATGCGTAGTTGTAACTAGCATTGTGTTAACTATTCTTGCGTCGTTAAAAGTGTTCTGCGCAATTTCATATTCAATACGAAACCATCAGAGCGTCCAATACAAAGAGAGATAAAAACTCCACAGTTACCTATCTATAATCGATTTCTCTGCGATTTCGTTAACGACACGCTTTTCACTTGGTAATAAAAGCAACCCGAGATTTAAAGTATCAAAAAGCTATTTTAAGCTTCCTAAGAAGCTTGTTATACTTCTAAAGTTTTTATTATCGGCCCTTGTTTTATGGGGTGCGAAGAGCTGCAACGGAGGAGATTTTACGTCCCATTTATCCCGTAGTCAATCTCAAACGAAACGACACTGCAGTGATTCGCCGACGGCAATTATCGCGCAGCAATATCCGATATAACAGGCTCCATTTAAATGCATGGAACACTGAAATTGATTGTCGATGCGAAGAGAAATTATAACAGTAACTGGGACAATTCAACATACGGCTATGTGATTCTAAATTAGAAAACTTAATGCCTGTGTTGTTATATATACAAAAATCCCGTGTCACGATGTTCGTTTGCGATAATCTCCGAAACCACTGAAGCAATTTCAATGAAATTTTGTACATATATATTATTCGATCCAACTTAAAAGATAGGATAGTTTTTATAAAATAAATAAATAATAAATGTCAATTGTCAATAATTTTTTACATAAAATCGATTTCTGAACGCACGATAGTTGTCATATATGATTTGACATAATGTATCCACGGCAACGCGTGGTCAGGTCGACTAGTACTATATAATAATATTCTGGTGCAGATACCCAATGAGCGGGACTGCCTGCCAACGTCGATTTTCCTAATATATTTTCTTAATATGAATATCTTGGGATTGTTCTAAAGAAGAGTGAATACATTCTAAGCAAGCATGCTGCATCCTAGACAGTACTACATCATACATAATAATAAAAAATAGCAATACGGATTGACGGAGTAACGAGGTACCTACTGTTTTTAAGATCTGCGACAAGGTTTAACGATTATCCCAGGGTTTCAATTCGAACCGACTGCTTAATGTAACCTGTGTCTGCTTTATGTCTACCCCATATGTGCCTATCTTATGTACAATAGAAAAGTGTGATGTTTCTTATTCTTCTTGAGCTTCTGTGTTGAACAATTGAAAGCTCAGAATTTTTCATACCATCCTTAACAGATTCCTCTACAATGTTGTTGCAGCTGTCTATTATAATTTTCTTCTCTGCTCATTCTGTTAGAACATCCCGCCTAAACCATATGTAAATGGTCGGTACATGATTGAATAAACGTAACACAACATGGCGATATTCATTGAAATACAAGGGGCAATCTTAGTACGAGTACGTTTAATACTTATATCCGTGTTAAATCTCTCTCAAATCATAGTAATCTCTCTGTGAATGAGGTTTCCTAGTACGAGAAACGTCCGCGAGGTATCCTGTAATTGAATTTCTACAAATTTACCTCTACTGGCGTTCTCGGTAGGGATATTCTCGTTCCCACTCGGAAACCTCGGCGAAGATTAAAGCGACAATGCCGAAGCGGAAAATAGTAAAAGACTTTTAAATTTAAATGTTCAAATTTCATTTGAACAAAACCAAGTAAGGTTTTGAGGAGAATACTAAACGATAGCAATAATTATATTAAGCAAGATTTCGAATATGGAATACCATATTTCGAAGTTTAAATTTTACTATAAACTATGAAGATTAACTTGATAAAGTAAAGATTAAAGTTCGAGTTTCACTGCAATGAATGAAAAAAATATTTAAAATAGTTACTAAAGGGTGAATTGCTGTCGGGTAAAATAAGTTCCTATGAAATACGACGTTATATATAGATTTACAGTAACAGAAAAGTCGTTAAGTGTTGTTTAAAGAATTGTTCGTTGAAGTTAGAAAAATGATTCAAATCGACACTTTAAAACAGGTTCTAGCGTTTAGATTGTTTTAATGTAAAAATCAATACATGTTCAATTTGCGACGACAATATTGTCGTGGAGTTAGAAACATTTACGAGTAAACAGTCCATGTCTCGATTCGGATATTGCGAATCGCGATGTGATTGGAGTCAACAGTTGATTGTTCATTCGTTCATTCTACGATAAATGGAAGAAATCAGGCCTGGAATTTATAAATAGCAATCATTTTTCAGGCATCACTTCTTTGGAAGCTCCAAATCACTACATAGTATTAAACAAAGTCGCTTTCTCTGTCCCTATATCCCTATGTCACTATGTATGCTTAAATCTTTAAAACTACGCAACGGTTTTTGATGCGGTTTTTTTTAATGGATAGAGTGATTGAAGAGGAAGGTTTATATGTAAAATAACATCAATAAATAGTGGAGACATACTGTTTTAGTACGAAACAGGGGCAGGCCGCTAGTGTTACATATTATAAGTCTGGTAACCTGTATTAGATGAAATCTAATCGATTTACTGTATATTAGATATTCTGGAATGTGGGCCGAGTCTATAAATCTATGGCTTGGATGGTTTATGCTAACTGAACTGCCTCGGATAACCAAACTTGGGGATACTCTTTATCGTGCAACTGGAGTGCCATGGATAATATTGTATTGGTATAACGTTTCTTATTTTGTGATTATAAAATAATTATTTGTGTAAATTGTGTAATACAATACAAAATTATGGTCAGTTTATTGAATTCAAAGAGTTATTAAGATAACAGATCGCTAAAAACCGATTTAAAACATTGTTGTCTTGCCCCGTTTGTAGCACGCGGCAATTTGCATAAAGTGATTATTTAAAAATAGACGTAGGTCATGGTGCTTTTACACAGATAGTATAAATAGCTCTATTTTAAAATTCCGTCTAGCATTAAGCAATTGTCATAGATACAAAACTACATAGCTGTGTCCCACGGTTTCAATCGCATTAATTAGAGAACAATCTATTAAAAAACTAAGAATGTCATGCTATGGTTACTATAAAAAAATACATGGGAAACGGAAGAGTAAAGGGACGCTTTTTTATTGCTGCTCCACTCCTATTAGTTATAGCGTGATGTTATTTAGCCTAAAGCCTTCCTCAATAAATGGACTGTTCAACACAAAAATAATTTTTCAATTGGAACCAGTAGTTCCTGAGGTTATCGCGTTCAACCAAACAAACTCTTCAGCTTTATAATATTAGTATAGATGACTGTGATGTGTTGCAATACTGGCCTCCTGGTATATTCGTTAGAGAATCGATTAGTAAACCGGAGGTCGTAGATTCGGTTCTCACACAGAACAAACAAATGTGTCCGTCACACAAATGTTTGTGCTGTGCTTGGGCGTATCAATATTACTAGCTGGGCGGCTGAGCCTCGATCGCATGTTTATCATCTGTCTGGTTGCCGTAATACAGATATTTGTTTTCTTAATTTCGAATCGGACAGCCGTGTGTATTATTATGACAGGTAAATAAATCACGAAGTTCAGGAACGTCGCTTCCATGCCGAATACCGGCCGCCCTTATACCACATCCGCAACGAGACCGGACCGGATGGTGCGTCAAAAGAGCTTCAAATATCCTCACGAAACGGGAACCGTACAAAATTTACAATTGCGACTTTATTACAAAAGCCGGTGTTTTTTCAACAGCATTGACACAGTTATTTCGTCATAACTTACTCGTATGTTAAGTTTCGACCGTATTTATGTTGTGAATTTGTTTTAATACTTGCTTGAGAATAAACGCATTTACGCTTTTAAACGCATTTTTCTGTTACAATTTTTAAACGCCTCTCTTTTGGCAATTCCTTGGCTAAAAGTCATCCATAATAATTCTCTTAAACCCCATTTCGTTTTGTTTTGCCCTGTATCTAATTGTATATAACTAATAATAATTAATGTAATAATTTGGCAGATTACTACCGAAAAAATACATTCACTAATTTTAATATCAACACCTACATTATTATTATGCCTACAATATCTGTCTATTGTTAAATCAACAGTGTTTTCAGCACAACTTTGTATACAGCGTGTTGTTTAGACGGTAAGCCGCATTTAATTAAAAATGTACGTTCTAATTGCAATACTCCCGGGAAGATTATAATACGAGAAAAGTGCGTTGTTTTTACTTTTCATTCATATTTTAATACCTATCAAAACATTTTGTATAAAATATTTTTTTGTCATTGTATCAAAACAGTTTGTACACTATTATTGTATCTTTTTATTACTATGTAAGTACTTTACAGCAACTGTGTTAAAGACTCGGTTTTCAGAAGTGGAACACAAACAAACTCGCAGCCAACAAATTTATGTTATTACACTAGTTGTGCCCGCGGCTCCGCTCGCGTGGACATCAGCGTGTCACAAAGTTTTTCCCGCGTAAATACCGACACGCGGGAATTCCAGGATAAACCACACGACTTCCAGTTCTTTAAGTAATCGTTATATTGTTACCAAATTTATACTCAAACCGTAATGTACTCTACTAAACTACTACTGCTAAAACCTTGCTTAAGAGTTGCACTGTCGTTTAGTAATAACCGTACAAAAATCCGTTCAGTAAATCGCTCTTGACAGTCGCTCTCATACAGACTGGAGACTTTGTTTTATGCAAAACCCTGCAAACCCACATATTTACAAGGTAGAAAATTAGTCGTTTTAAATATGAAATGGGATGCGGGTTCGTTATTTATAAGCCGGTGCTGGCAATTACAAACGCGACCCTATCCAAATTCCCGCAGCTTTCAATGTGAGTGTAATATTTAAAACATATAAACTGTACGCCAGCCTTTCTTCTGAATATGTAAATGTGACATTGTGTTTTTCGTTACTTTGTGAACTTTTTTCATGATAGCAGTAAACTTAGTACTAAAGTTGGTAGCGAATATGGAATTAAAAACACTTGGTACGTATCTATGCTAGTTTTTCTCAGTATTTTAGAAAATATTAAAGCATTAAAGTGTTCTCTGTAAATTGCTAGATATAATAATACGCTTCGTTTACAAACTCTCTTTTTTGCGTACTTAAAAACTGAGTGGCTAAAGTTGTATAACTTTTATACGATCGTCACATGAGAATTGGAGTGATGAATGCTGCGCTCAGACGAGTGTAGACACGTTCTAATGATGAAGTATGGTGAGTTCTTATATTTTTGTGAAGCTCGCTCGAATTCTGCTTTAAAGCTTAAGGCTAACATTATTTTATATTTCCACGACAGCTACAATACATCTTGTTTATGGTGTAGATAACAGTTTTCAACTATACGGGAAATAAATTACTTAGATGTTTATCTTAAGAAATATTATTAATTTATTTGTAAACAAATATGAAAAATTAAAATAGACGGTAATTAAAAATAATTAGGAAAATATTCATTTTGGATTGGTACTTATATAAATCCAAGTTGTAATGCGCTTATTATGACCATTAAATTACAAACATTTAAATTATTAGATTAAAGTCAAAGAGAACTCAAGCACAGAAATAAGTTAAAACTCTTTATATACATTGAATCGTCTTCAGTTTTAACAAACTTTTAATTAAATTACTCCAAAGTTATTCGAAGTTCCATTAGAGAAATGAATGACCGGGTTCATTTACTGAGTCAGTCGCAATTTTATCACAAGCGAATTGTCAACTCTTACATAATATGTATGTGACTGCTGGTAACATACTCGTAATTTTACATACGAACCAAATAGGAGTTGTTACTTCGTATTTGTTTCACAGCGTTTCACGGCAGCATCGGTTCCTAATCTATTCTCGCGTTACGGTTAGAAATGAAACAGACATTCAAATACGGTCGCATGAAGCACAAATCGGCTGATTGCATATTTCACAATGCAACCAAATTTCATACTAATTGAATAATCATCGTTCGACATTCACGAGCCATACACAAGAGGAACTTTGATTTTACGACTTCAAACGGAATCGATAGTAGATTATCTGAAATGGACGTTTAAAAGACATTAATGATTCATAATGATAATGATGCAAACAACAATTATTGCGCAATTGTACGCTCTCAATAACAATTGTGTTGTGTGAATTATAATCCCCAAAAAGGGAAAGTGCCCTTCTGCCCCTTTAGGGTATTAATAAATTTATGATGTTAATACCTTCCGTTCGTTAATGATTCAAATTAATTTGCAAAGTCAAATAGCAATATAAAGTAGTCTAAATTTATCTGATTGCTAGATGGTAACTGAGTTTTACGTTTACAACTACTATTACAACTATACTTTACAACTATTTCCAATACCGTTAAGCAGAGCCTCAAGATTTCCACCTTTTTTCTATAGACAGATTTTTGAATATAATATGAAATTCATTTCTTTCCTGCCAAAACACTTTTTTTGAGAATTTTTTCATATGATGTAGTTTTCAAAAGATTATTCAATTGAAAATAATAAACATTCTTTCGGCATTGTCCATATCTAAATGGGCACTTGTAAAATTTCAACACGTTTATTTTGGACTCTGTACAAACTGAAAGACTCTTTGTTTTCAACCCTCGTGTTTCTATCTCCTCGTTAGAACGTTGCAAAACATTCAAACACAATGTACGGCAAAACAAAGAGAGAAGACAGGTACAACCAAATCAACAAGGGACAAGGGAAAACCAACGAAAGTACACGGCTATGTAAATACCATTTGAAAAACTCTATTCTAAAACGCCATATTCTTGAGCATCGCTTTGACGTTTTTTACGAGTTTGATGGAGCGAGAATTACTTCTGAAAAAGCTGTGACAATCTATAAAAGGCTTTTCCCGCTGACTAAAGCAAAGCCGAAACAGCTGGACGCATTGAGCTTAAGTGGAATTAAGATAGATTTAGTGACGTTGACGTTTTCGTGTAATACCGGGGATTATGAAATTGGGCTAAAATTGAATAACTTCTGCAAGCTGGAAACAGCTGTTGTCTTACTGTAATGAACAAATTGAAAAGCTAATATTTAACTCTACATATTTATGACTTTTTGATGTAAATTTATTCATAATGAATTGAGCACAAGGCATGAATAGCTTGATCAGTAATTGATGATTAACTTGATATATCATTTACAAATGTAGTTAATCGATAACTGTAATTTATTACATTAGCTGTAACCAGCAATCGCATTAACGACATTCAATTGTCTTATCCCAAATAATCAATATGCAAACCTTAGAGTATGCTATAATATGCTGTCATACCGCACTTGGTCAGCGTGGTAGACATTGGCGTAAAACCCTCTTACTGTGAAAGGAGTCTTGTCCAGTGGCTTAGTAATAAAAGGGTCGGAAAAATGTAAGTATCGCATATAGAGCTGTGTCAAATCGAGTGCAAACGCCACTCCTTTCACGCTATTTTCTAACAAGTTTCAGTAGTTATTGGAGCATGAGATATTCAAACGTGCGCGAAATGAGATAAAACCCTTAGAGCCACGCGTGAGAAGGTTTTAGTTAAAAAAGTTGTCACCGTACGAATCACAGCTCTGTTCATAAGCGACCAAAGTTTAATTTGGCTTAAAGTAATCAGGTTTGATTGGAAAGGTTGGTAAAATTTCATGAGGCGAATTACGACTTTATTCACATCGAGTTACGTTTTATATTGACTTAGTATGCTCGGATTGCAACTATCGGATGAATGGATAAAATTTTATCGTTCAATGACCAATATCAACATTGAAAAAGAAATTTAAATTTTAATCAGCCTTTATTAATATTTAATTTAAGGCCTTTTAAAATTGAGATGAAATGAAGGTCAGAAACTTAAAAAAAGATCTCAGTATCAGACTGATCTTATATTTACTTACCAAAATTTAAAATTTTGTAATAAACCAATTTGCAATACAATGAATTTTCCAAGTAAGCGAAGTACGTGGAGATAATAAAGATGAAAGTAGACGGTAATTAGATCTAAGACCTGAAGGGCACCAAGCGAATATAATATGTAGATGCAGATGGTAAGGTCTTTTCTGGTTATTAAAGGAATTTTTTATATATGTACCTATAACTACTACAATTATTCCATAAATATTAACACAAAACATGTCCTGTCATTAGACAATGGCATCGTAAGAATTCGCTTTGCTTCCCTGACTACCGCAGTGTTTGACCGTCTTGATGATAAAACTTTATTTTCCTTGTTACTTAGTGATTGAATTACCACTATCTCACTATCTGGTTTACGCTTGCCTCTTGCTTCGAAGATCGGCCGGACGTTGCGACTAGGTCTAATCTACCTTGACTTGGTAGATTGGATAAATATTTGATGTAAACTGGCTTTCTGTTTGTAGTTCTCTTCACGGTGATGAGAGAAGCGATCTTAAAACAATTGAACCTTTTCTAAATGGATTTCGAACGAAAAGTGTTTTTCAACTGCATTATTTTCTCATTAGTAACTGTGCGAGTTTTAAAACGCATTTTTCACTACAGTAGCATAGAAAACTAATTATGAACTGCGATTTATTTAGAGTAATGAAATATCAGTGGAGTAAAAACCGACATAACATGACATTATACAACTATTATAATTGAAGTAGACAAAAGTAAGTGAAAATACCTGGTAGTATTTCGGTTAGAAAATTCTGAAAGGCTAAATACAGGATTTATTCTTTCATAATTTGAGTGCGAAATAGTTAATAGCATGCCAGAATTATTACAAGCATTAGTAAAGTGAGAAAATTATTTGCCTCAGAATTTTTGAAAAACAATTCAATTAACTATAGTAATCTCTGTAATTGCGGAAACATAGTTTTATTGCAAATTCGATCACATAGATACATTTTTTTTTATTGAACCGGAAACAAATTGCTACACTTCACGCTCGCTTATTTAATGTGATGTCAGTTCGGACGCGTATACCTTATAGGTTGTTTTTGCGGCCGGCAAATCAAATTTGTGCTGTCCGCCGTCACGAAATTGTGCCACGGACGGAAACGGTATCAAGTCACTTGATGTTATGTATAAGCGAGAACGAAATACGTTATTTCTCCCAAGCCGTGTACGAAAAACTTATATAACTAAACCGATTGTCACTTTTGTATTCAGCAGAAATATGAGCTGGGCATGCATTACACGTTGTTTCTTGAGATCCTACCTCTTTATAACTATGACGATTTAGTTAGGAACTTAGGAACACCTCATGTTTTTTTTTGGTAATACTGCATATATTTATGTAGTATCAGATTTCGGCCACGAAAATACGGTCTCTTATAGAAGAGAATACTAAATGTTTTACTTTAAACTACTCGTATCTTACATCTCCCGCACCTGAAAGGTTGTCATAAATCTGGTTTAATAGTGATAGTTGATAGTATTCTCAACGCAAATTGCATCATGGCTGCTATGCCACATAAGTACCTAAATTGTACATAGCCCAATATTTTGAGACTGTTTGAAACTTCCACCGAGTCACATTGGAATAGTTGGTTCATTTGCGACGTTCTGTCTTGTCGTGAAGCTCTGTTTTTGTTGAAACACAAAATATGGTACGACTGTATAAACATAGACTTAATTACGGCTGCAAGTTGGAAAATACACGAGTGGAGTGTTTGTTTATCGTTACAATCTGGTATTTCACTACTGGTTATCAATTTAGTAATAATAAAAAATTAATGAATAATGTCGTCAACCCCGAATCCGAAGCAAATGAAGAGGTATGTCCACCTGCATTTGACTCTGATGTCACGGTCAGTTAATGGTGACGTAATTTGACCTTTTTTCGTTAATCCATATACGATCTTGAGATTACACATTACGTCATTAAATGCCTGTGTTATCGTAATCGGACAGACATAATACGTATTTAATCGCTTAATTACTAATCAGATGACCCTGTGTGGGTTTTGTTCCAATTATTACTGTTATTTTCATAGTATGTACTTGCGAAGTTATTAAAAATTCTGAATATTAAAGTACGGAGCCAACGAAACGTCGAAGCGGAGGGAATGACCATAAATCCGAGGAGACCCGGCGCGCATAATAAAGGGCAGCTGTTCCCGCCTCCTTAACGTTTTGAACCGAGACAATTTACGTGAAAGTTTATTAATGGAACGATAACCTGTGAGGGGTCGAACGAGACATACTCTTCATTATCTCATTAAGTCATAAACGCTGCATGGTTACAAAGAAAATCAATATTGAGGTTTTTTAAGCATACATTTATATTGCCACGATTATGTTAATGTAATATGATGACCTACAAAGGTCAAAAAATGATAATTTCCGCTATCTTATTTCACGAAATGCGCCGATATTTTTCTATTTGATTATGTGTAAACAATATTTACAAGCTACAGAATCCATAACTATAATTGAAAGGTACATCAGAATAATATACGAAGAACAAATCAAAAGTCTTGAAAGGCAATAAATATTTATTTAATTAAGCATCGTATTGTCGTTTAATGTGCTATAAAAACAGTATGATTCCGATAAGTACGCCAATTTTAGGCTTAATATAGGTGACCTATATACGGAGAGGTAAAGATAGTGACTCAACAATTACTGGGATGATCAATTATCGTTAACCTTACACTTTGTTAGGTTATATTAGGTTAAGTTACATAATTATGATTGTAAAGCTTTTGCAGAGCAGGTGTTAATGATTGAATCATCGCAATATTTCATCATGTTATTACTTTATTATAATAGATGTGCTTTTATGTGATCTAATTTAGGTCTTAATATAATAATTATCTGGCAGTTTAAAACAATGCAAAGCAAAAATTTGTACGTTTCAAAGTTTTGATAGCAATTCGCATTCGTGATTTCAATAGTTGATGTAATCTAGCCACTATCTACTGAGATTGTCGGAATTAAATATTTATATTTTTGTAAGAAAAGAAATTAAAAATTTAAAAAACCCAACTGTAAAAAATGTGAAGTAAATAAAAAACTGAAAATGAAAAAACCAAGTTCAGGGATCTGGATATGGATACCCTTCAAAGACATTTTCCGCTTTATTCGACATAATTGCCTCTAGCAGGCGCCATATTGGATTCAGTGCGACGTCACATATCCTAGGACACTTGGGGTATAAACACGCATTTTTTGCCACCATTTTTATATTAATCGGTCCAGGGGTTTGGAAAATATACCGGAATAAAGGATATTACAAAAAAATAAACAAACAAACAAGATACGCGCGAAAAACATTACCTCTCCTTAAAGTCAGGTAAAAAGCAGTAGTATGTATTTATATTCACATCACCTGCTATAGTCCTGTATTGGTAAGGGAACATTAAATCGCTGAAACCTAGATATAATACGTTAGGATCAGGAGTATTGCTATTTAAGTGATTTCCAAATAATTTGACGACAACACTCGCTTCTTTTGGAGAATTAATAATGGCGAGTCTGCCTTCTTCTAGTTTGCAGACGAGATACCCATCGTGCCAGGATAAAGGTTCAGCGTGGAATTTGTAACATTTGCCGTTGGACTAATCTTTATACCCTGAAAAAAAAACAACGAAAACAGTATAACTTACTTTGGCTTCCTCATTGCTAGACAATTAAAAATTTGGTACACATCTAAAGTTAAAGGATCCTTATTAATGGATACTTTTACTTGAAGGATTCGCATTCAAACAGTATTGTCATTATTTTGTACGTTTTAGACAATTAAGAGAAAAGAAGACGTATAGCATCACATTCGGGATTTATAGTATCATGCCAGGTTTCTAATAAGGTAGTTAAAAAAGAGCGACTCGCTCTTTTTTAACTACCTTATAAATATCTCGCTCCTTACAGACGTTATTCTTCTACATTCATCACTCTGTTCATACTTACGAGTAAATACATATCTACATCAAAAATAAATTGGCTTTGAATTAGGTTTCGTCTTAGCTAAATTGTAAAATAATTTATCGCATATGTTGTTTCGTTGCCTAAAATTTTGCAAACAAAGGGATAAATGTCTTTGCAAGGACGATCGTCAAACAAACCCTCTCGAGTCATGACGACGCAGTGTTCCGTGCCGTTTACATTGTCCGGTTCACCTTCTGCCCATAGTAGTTGTAAAATTGTCCCACTTATAGGTTCACCTGTAATATAGGCAATATTAACAATGTAATAAAACATCTAGGAAAAGATGGGCAAAGACTTTTGTTTTTCCGATCGACGCGACAGCAGTCTTTTGTATGATATTGGTTATAGCCTTATCTATTGTAGGTTATTATTCTATATTATCTATTATCCATAATTTATTATAAGAAGAGTTGTAAAATTTTATTGTTACATATTCAGCATAAGAAAACTGATCATGAATTCCAATAAAGATGGCTGTGTAATGAGCTTGCATGTTACTAATCAGAAGTTTTAGGTTTTCTATTTCATTAAGATCATTTGGCACCAGTAACGATGTTCCTTCAGCCTCGCATATTTGCCGGGATTGGTTCCAGTCTGTTGCTCGATCATTCATTCTGTAGAATGTTTGGAAGGTGTTTGCCCACATGTAGTCCATTCGGAACTTCTGTGCTGACAACATATGAATACTGTTACATTATCAAAGAGATCCTAACAAATATTAGTAGTAACAAATAGTAATAGTAATACTCATGATTCCTTACTGTTAACCAATTTATTTTAAAACATTCGCCAAATTATTAACATTAATGAGACACGCATTAAGTGCAACGACAGAAAGCAATTTATAAATTCTTATGGTTAAAACCACAACACTGTACTTCAGATAAAACACAATGAGATTAAACGTTGTAAGTGGTTTCGCTCAATCCACGTTATCGAATAGTTGGTTAGTTAAGATCGAAATTGAATTCGATCTTAAACACTCAACGAGACCCAAATTCGATTGCTTGGTGGCCGGTTCCACTCGATCGGGCCCTCAGATACCTCAAGTCTGTTATATTTTTTCTCGATAAAGGCCGCGAACCGAAGCGCCAGCCAACTCACTCGGTCCTTCGTGTACGCTTATTTGAATCTCCTTTCTGACTTCCTTTTCTGTGAGTGTCAGGTAATTATCTGTGTGGCATTCCAATTTTCCGATCGAACGGTTAATTCAGTTTAAATCTCTTCGTGTAATACGTACTCGTCTGTGGGCATTACCTAATCCTAGTCCCTCGAAATCAGTTCGCAGGGGGCTAGGCGAGGCCGTAAAATATGGAGTGGGGTTGTTTATTCGCTTTGCACTAACCGCAATGAGATTGCAGTTACTTCGAAATATAGTGCGATGACAATTGAAAGTGCATGTTTTATATTCTTGTGATTTTCTTTCTCCACACATAGGTCTGCAGAATATGAATAATCAGGTACATATTTATGTATTTATATAAGTAGATAACTATTACAATCAATATACATTTAATCGTTAAGAAAATATTAACGATTAATTTTTGAAAAAAAATTAAGGTTAAACATGTGCATGAAGACCAAAATCGATCGAAATTTTTTTTTCTGACATCCACCGAGGATTATAAAGGTGTCATCGATTTAAATATTAAAATTCGCGGAGCCAATTTCTCGTTCCGTCTCCATTTAAACGGATTATCGTTTCAGTGAATAAAGTTAGGTACAACTCATCAGCCGCAGTGGGCGGGATCTGATAAAAGTTGTCGAAAACTTTCTTTTGCGATATCGCCACCTCCGTCATGTAAATTGGACAAGTTTGTGAAGCTGATGCTTATTTCATTGGCAAATATAGATTAGCTCTTAATCTGGCCACTTTTACTACGAAATTATTTCCAGATGAGTGCCAGTTACGATCAGGGGGAATCCGGATTGGGATTAGTTTGTCATGTGACAATCCTAAATATAAATGTATAGTAATAGTGGAGAGGGTGAGAATAATTAAGGGAGAAGGATGCCTTCAATTACATACATATATATTTGTATTAATTATAAACTTCGTTGATATGTGAAATAATATTTGCGTAATTTATGTTCCTCAAGATATTTAAAATGTAGAAAATAGAAATCTAAACTTACAATGCCATCAGGCTTGTTGTATGATTTCGAACATGAAATAGGAGCTATATGCCTACTTTTACATTTCCATAATATGATAAGTATCAATGTTTTCTGGAAGTGAGTTCAAGTACTTAAGTGCTTTTGCAATTTGTATTTGTTTTTTCTGTTACAATTTAAATATGTAAAGAAAAGTAGTTAATTAAATTTAAATCTAATCTCTATTATCCCAATTCACAATAGAAATAATAATTATTGTAAACTTGACTTCAGATAAAAACATTTCATTATTTTCTATGTGCATAAAAGAACAATTGCACTCAAGTAAAGTAAAGTTTTTACAGAGCTTCTAAACAGTAAATAGCTACGAACACTTTCAGCCTTTTCAGTCCGGTTAACCCGTAAACCATCTCAGTTTAAGGAGGCATTAAATCGCAACTCAAACAAGAACCGTTACACTGAAGTTAACTCACATATTGCTCTGTGTCACGAACGCTAAAGCGAATCGGGCAACGCTGACGTGATGCGTTGTTGGAGCGGGACAGAGCATGCCAGTTGGGAGAATGGGTGTGGAGGGTGTAAAAGGAGAAAAACTACATCGCTAAAAGTGAATGCGGTCGAAAGCCGCGCTTATTTCTAGCTAAGTGCATGGATTTTTTCAAGTGAAGCAACGGAACGAGGCACGACGTGATACAGTAGGAGACAGCGGGCTTTCCACAAAGAATCGGCGGGTCTATACAAAACGCATTCCTATTTAGAAACGCTTAATGTGAATACTTAATGGTTTTGGATCATCTGCGAAACGTGGCTTTGAATTCAGTTTTAGTGCTGTCATTGTAGTCAACATACCTACTCATATACCATTTATAGAGACCGTCTATTGTTTTTCCAGTAGAGTGTTTTTTGTAAGCAATGATCCGACTATACATTTAATTACTTATAAACCGTATTACATTATAACGTAGAAGATATTAAACAGATTTTCAGATAAGCTGTTATCAAAATTTGAATATTAAATATTAGCTGTCTGCTTATAGTTCGCAAAGTTCATTTATGTAGTAACTGGTTAATTACACACTATGTTGATGTTGTCAATCGGCTGTGACGTTGTAATTACCCGTATAAAGTACCATCAGATACCTAATTGATCAGTCATTAAAAAGGGTGGTTTTGTTGAAAATAAGCTTTGCTGAAAACTCCACATGGTTGTGACGGTTCAATATTATGCTGTACGCAAAATTCGATTATGAATCCCATAGGTGCTCGACAGATAATATTACATGGTCATTGAAAATGCTGTCGATAACGCGGTTATGCAACATGTTGTCGTTATTTGATATTTGATAAAGCTTATTAAAATAGTGGCGGCATTATTAATGTGAACGATTAATTCAAAATAAAAATTTCGGGGCTTATAGTGACCAAGCTTATGTTTCAATTA
Source organism: Aspitha aspitha aspitha (assembly GCA_018246895.1). Taxonomy (NCBI): domain Eukaryota; kingdom Metazoa; phylum Arthropoda; class Insecta; order Lepidoptera; family Hesperiidae; genus Aspitha; species Aspitha aspitha. Next base: position 16,446 of record DWGJ01000419.1, read on the forward strand.
TTTTTGCTGAAGCTGTTTTTTGTGCTCTTTAGTGGCTAGCTTGAGTAACAGTTTCATACACTAAATAAGCCAGTTTCCAGTCTTGAAAAATAATAGGTAAACGTAGAAGATCAACATATTTTATGGTTTCAATACTACAGTTGGATGAAGATGAAAAATATTTATACTTAGATTTCGACACAACACTAAATAATGACGAGCCTCACTCGTCTAAAACAAGCCAGCGATGATGATGATGACATCTTCGACTTCGATTTGAGTAAGTGAGACTGTTCAATTTTCTCTAAGTACGTAAGCACAAAGCTACTGATACTTTTATGTAAATTTCTCACCAAAAACGGGAAATTGTTCAGCCACTTTATCGCTTACAATACAGGGTAAATAAAAGTAATGTATTTTTGACATTCATAGGGTTATTGTAGGTGAATGGATAAGGGCCGCACCTGGGGCTCGATACTCACAATAGGCTCGCACAATACGTTGCGAAGTAAACTGAATAACTTTATTTAAGAACACAATAAACCACTTTTGGTAGTGAGATTTGAATTTATATCAGCATCTCGCACGCTGCGAGGAAAATAATAAAATTCGGTAAGCACAAAATGACCGTGCTTTAAAATAAAAATATTAAGAGGTGAGTATAACATATTTTCCAAATAACTTCATTTCATTTCTATATATTGTTTTTTTGTTATCGCTTTTATATCATATTAATATATGTATGTAGGGTACCTACCTAATGAAGTGATGGATTTGATTGGATTTAAATTTACTTTTTTCTTTTGAGAGCCTTTAAATAAAAGGTTGCCATATAAATGTTTTTTTATTTTATTTTTCTTTGTCTTTATAAATTTATTCGATTATCCCCTATTTCTTTTTGTGTAAAATCTTTTCAGTTATAAGTGTTCCTATCACTTAATGGACAACGTATGGGTGGCGTTTTTTTATTAAAAAATGTATATTACACACCCCAATTATTATGTTAAGTATATTCGATATTCGACTATGGCACATGGTAATGCAATAGGGGCGCAACGTTGTCCGTCTCCGGAGAGTTATGGTCCGGTCGAGTAGTTTGCATCTCAAGTGCTTTATCTGTGTATGCAAAAGTCATTGTTGATATTCGTATGTCGTTATATCGTCTATTAACCAAAAAATCATTTTTATTACGTGGTTGTAGCAACTAAGTAACGGGGGAAAGTTAAGAAGCAGCCCCTAATGAACTTAAATTTGTTAAAATTATTATTTTTATTTCTTCCTATTTTCCTTTTCACTCATATGTTGAAAATAAGAGCGAATATTGAAGCGTGTACATTTGGCGTCGACGGGGAAAATTTACATAAATTTTGCATGGATATGCTAATTTATTACCTACAGTAATAATAATGAATTGTAACAGATTTTTTTTTTAATAAAGTTATTCAAAAACTGCTGTCATTTGTGTTCCGTTGGTCGAGAGTGTTTAACTCCATAGTATTTAGAAAAATAAGCAAAGAATCTTCCATAATAATTAATAATAATAATAATAAATAATAAAATTAGCGATACAGATTATTGTTATAACACATATAGTTGTTTACAAGCACTATATTGGGGAGAATGCCCCGAGCGCGGGACGTCCGGTCGCAATCTGCATAACAATGCGGCCCGCAGCGGCCCGCTTCGCAGATGGACGCGATGCCACTCCATTCATAATTCATGCCGTAATGAACTGGACAACGAGCTGACTCTGGAAGACGATAAACTATCTATTTCTACAAATAAATTATCATCAAATCAAATCTACAATTTGATTGTCACATTTTCTTCAAATCGAGCGGCATTTTGGTAGATTTTTAAATGTCCCTATAATCAACAGGCGACGGTATTAATTCATCAGTTTCTATAATGTCTCTACTATTGAGAAAAATGATATTAATAGTAAGAAAAATCAAGAATGTCTTGTCAGGTAGATAACAGCAATAACAATATTTTTTAAGAAAAGCAATCATAAAATATTGCAGCAACAAACGTACTCATAAGAGCCATAAAATAATATTTTTTGTAACTGGGTATTGCGTTTTGCAGGTTTTTCTTTTTTTTGCTTTTTTCACCTTTAATTTTTCATGTGGATGACGACATTCTCTACAAACGTGTATGTTATTTAATAATAACGGAAATTCAGAAGCATTTCTTTTCTTCCATTTCTTCCAGCATCTATTAGGCAAAATTTTTGAGAATACATTCACTGATTTCCATTCCTTTGAGGAAGGAATTTAAAGAACCCTTTTTGCTTGTGGACTGTACCGAGAGGTATTTTTAAACTTTGAAATGTGAACTAATGCTTTCGCTGTTCGCTTCTCGGAGTATCGTTAGAAAATCTATTTTTCGTATATGTTTAGTAATTTACTCGTACATTGCAAATTTTGTGTGCCTGAATATTTAAGTTAATGCTTACAAAAGCTACGAGTAACTATGGTGATCTTGCAATTTAATAAATTACATGTAAAAATAAATTAGATTATTTTTTCCTTGGATATTTTGCATCACTTAACTTACGGCTTATGGGTTTTAGAAACAGACAACGTAAATCTGTTACATTGCATGTCTTTTATCATCAAATAATATTGTGCCCGCTGTTTATATTAATACATAATAAAATGTTTTCATTTTGCCTCTGCCTTTATTATCTATCATAATGTACAAGTATTTATATGTTTGCACCGTCGTGGGGAATGCTAACGTAGTTTTTCCTTGCCTTAAAAAGTGAAAAACGGACGCTCGTACGGAATTCCAATCGTGGGCGAGCCGGTCGAAACGAATCGCTTTGTGCAAACCCAGGGCACGTTACAATACAAGGGTGATCCTGGGACTCAAAACAAAAAAGGTTAAAAAATCTATTACCATGTTTTGCGGTAATCCAAAAAATATTATCAAATAACGTAAAATGATGACGATATTTACTGCAAAGATCCAATGTCTATTATCATGAAGAAGGTAAATAAGATAGCCAGATGTATTTGTACGCTGGTACATAAAACTAATAATTGTCTCACATGTCACTTATTTAATTATATTGTAGTGTACGATAACTGTCATTACATTGTCGCCTACTCATATCGCATCAGTTACATACATTATACACGTGTTCATATTAGAATGTCAAATTTAATTGAACACGACTATATATTACTTGTTTGAGTTTTGTAAAGGATTGTGCTTGGATTTTTCCGAGTTCGATAGAAACCATCAGCGCGCTAATATCTGCTGGAAACAGCAAGTTTTGCTGGTCTAAAGGTTTAGACAGATATACATAGTTGTATAATAAATAAGTCAATTTACCTTTTACACATGATTAAAGTGAGCAAATCTTGTTTTAAAATGTCTAAAATTAATGAGCTATTACTAGCATTTAAGGCCGAATAAGTTGGATGCTTATTTGAAATAGTCCGGTAATAACCACTATCATTTTTGTTCATTGAATTTTGCCATAAATAAATATAAGGTTTCCAACCTGTGTCAACGTAAACAAATTGCAAATTACATAGCTACCTAAAACATACATTTTTTTATGTGCTGAAAATTAAAACATGGATGATCAAAACTGAAGCAACAGACAAACAAACATGTTATATATATGAGTATATAATAAAATCTATTGTAAATAAGAATAATTTCCAGTCTGTTAATAGAATCGATTAAGCTTCTAATACTAACCTGAATAGCCTCAAAAGTGGTAGTTAACTGAATTCATGCCTGAATGAACTTATCGGTGCCGGGGTTCGGTCTTTGTGGTTTTTAGTTTTAATTGGCATGAAAAGAACTAGTTTAAACCATTTTCCAGCCATTCCATTAAGTTACCGATCTAATGGACATAATGTTAGTTTTTAGGGCTACTGATTACTTAAGTACTGATTATGACTGAAATTATACTGCAGGTATATTTATTTTAGATTTTAGTATAAAGAAGACATTATCAACGAAAATATCTATATTCCAAATTGATTCAAAGATCATCTTTGAGTAATTGCCACAATGTAAAAGAACTAATCTTCTTTAACTACGAGTGTAATTAAATATGTAGGTATTTTGTTTTGTTCAGTTTGTTTTTGTAAATCTTATATATAGATTACCTCATATATCTAATATACTCGATCGTTTCTCCAGTAAGGAGCAACTTAATAATTAAAAGTGATTTTAAGCTGCTAAGCGATGTTAGATAATCTGAGAAATAATTGTATAAATGTACGAAGTTCAAAAGTAGGTACCCAAGAAAACAGACATCGTGTGTAAGACTGTTCTCTTAGTGTTCACATAATGTAACATGACTGGAACGCAATTTTCAACTAACCCTTCATTTAAGAAGCGATCATCTTATCTTCAAGTGTATTAAATGTACGTGTAGGTACGCTGACTATTGAGTTTCTCGAGCTCCCTTTATTGCGCCGAAACTCTTAGCTAGGGTTGTCGCAATGAAAATAGTAAAGCCGCAGGTAATTTCGCTAATGCACGTGGTTACGCCCTATCTAGATCGTACATGTAGGCGTACGTTCTGTCCCACACCCGAAGGTACCAATTAAGAGGGTCGACACAGAATATTGTTAGTCCTCCTTCGAAATCGTCTGTTTTGACTAAGTGTTAAATTAAAGTGGAAAGCTCTCATGGATAGTGTCTACTCATTCCAAGGGATCCTCCTTAATTCAATTACTCCGGTATAAATTGTAATAGTGCGTAACTTCTCCGTGGTATTGCGGTATCGATTATGTTATGACTTATTAATGTCGGAGGCGTTTCTGTAAATTCTCCTATCAAGTGCGGTAATAATTAAGGGTTCCGTTCCCTAAATAATATATGACAGAGGCTTAAATAAATAAAACATCGCTGTATTATATGTCGTTTATACTGGTACACAGGCATTATTATAAATTCACCATTAGGTCCTTAAACACTGGCAGATACGTACAGATATTATAAGGATAAAAATAAATTATTTTTGGACACGGGGTACAGCTCCTAAAGACATACAGTTTCCTAATAGCTTACAAATGATCATTCATAAATTCAACAATATGTTTTAACAATTACATTTACCTATTCTTCGTAACATTTAAAAGTAGGTACTCATACATTGCTATAGGTATATGCAAAATACATAAATCCTTAAGAAATTACACCTTTCCATATATAGAATTATATAAAATTACACAATAACGATGGCACCCGATTACATAACATAACATAACATCAGCAAATTGAAATATTTATATAACTGTTTACAATTAGCTACCGTTATATACAGAGAGTTTAACATTTTATATAATTTTGATATATAACCCTAGGCAAATTCCACATTTAATACTATATTACATGTATTCATTAAAGGTTACTACTATTTTACATATCGTTATAACAAATTGAAAACCAATAAAAGAAATGTAAATGATCAATGTTCCTATTTTGCATTAACCGCATAATTTCTACTAGGAAAACTATTCGTGAAGTCATGTAGTTTAAAATTATAAAGCAGATCGGTCATTATGCAGGGTTGTGGTTGAGCCATTGAAGATTGTAAAACAGTAACTGTATGATCTACGAAACACGAAAATACACCTAAATTTTTTCTATGACAGCCTGGTCTCTTAAGGAATAGTTGCGCCCGAAATGGTTTTAATCTCTCTCTTTAAGATCTCTTGTTTTGCTTCAGGTTTATGAACATTTTTTTGGTTTGTTTGGTTGAACGCGCGAACTACTGGTTTGAATAGAAAAATATATTTTTGTGTTGAATAGTCCATTTATTGAGGAAGGTTAAAGGCTATATAACATCACGCTACAACCAATAGGAGCGGAGTAGCAATGACAAATATTGCCAAAACGGGAAAATATAGATTTCCACGCGGGCGAAGATGAGGGCACAGCTAGTGTAGGTATAAGTGTTGTAAATGTTGTTCTATATGAGTATGTACCTACATATATTTGGTTTTAGTGTTCCTATAGGTGTGTACTTGACACATCAAGAAAATAAATGCTGGACTGAGGAAATAAACGCCTCAGCTTATTCTTTTTAATTGTGTACTGTCTGACTTTGCATTTGAAATTCAGCGGTGACGAAATGGTACGAACCCACATTGTCGCCTTTACAAAGTTAAAGTGCGACAGCTCTTGTTCTCAAAGTAAATGATTTTTAGTGAGTTTGCCAGCAGAATCCTTAAGCAGATCACATCTGCGATGCAATGCATGCACGGACGCGTCGCTCGAAGAATGTCTCTCGTTGGCGTAAATGTAAAGTTTTTGACCAACTGAAAGGAAATTTCATTACGCCTTTTCAAATTTCGTTTTGAATATGAATATTTCTGGTTTTCGAAAGACAAACAAATATGTTATGTTAACTATCTCAACATTCCAATAATATATTACCCATATTATTATAAACTAAACAGCATGCTTAAAAAGTAAAACTAATTGAATTTTGAAACAATACCTATGGTAAAGTAATGTAGTCTTCCCTATTGCAGTGTTAGCAACATTTAATTTTAATTTTATAACAAGTTTCATTGGTTCATTTTAAAATATAATAACAAGTATTTGATTTATATATTATTATCGAATAAACTATAAAATGCACAAAACTATTCACTCAATATATTAGTAGATAGTTTACATTTTATCTAAGCATTTACAACAATATATTAACTAGACGGATAAATATATTCTATTAAACTGTATAGTTTACGCACTTTCAATTTCTATATTGATTTCATTGTTCACGTTGTACACAGTGAATTCTTCATGGTCTTTGGAAATGTTCTATGAATGTTCATTTTCGACACATGTTGGTATACGAGTATATCCTTTGCATATTACGAAGCCATCAATGATTTTAAGACAATTAGCACAAGAAAGTTTTTACACTGCGGTTACCTAATTCAATAACACACGTAACGGTTTCCGCACTTCAGATAATTTTGAACCCGACCGTATCAAAGTCTCGGGAACGAGAAAATCGTGTTTAAACTCTCAAGAACAATAAATATGTGATATATTATGCGGTACTTTGCGAAGCCTGAACTTTGGGCATGGCTTTAAGGGAAAAGTTTAGCACGCCGCGTAGACTAAGGCTGATATTAAAAAGATTGCGTATGGGGTGGTGCGCGGGGCAGAGGCGGGGGGCGGGCTGCCTCCGCCGAGGAAACCTGCGTCTTCGGCTCGACCACCTTCTCGTAGCGGACCTTGTAGGCTCGAGCGGACGTCGTTTGTCTCCTCCAAAGCTGCGTCCCCGTCGTCGTCGACTCGCGTCTTGCGGTACGGTAGCTCCATTTCTGTTTGAACAGCATCAACAGCAATAGTGAAATGTATATTCCGAGATCAATCATGTTATATGCAGATACATTTTTAATATTTATGTCTTTTCAACATTTGATTGCAAAATAACTATTTTCCATTGGATAAAATCTATTTCATCTTTATGAATTCTTAATATACGGATTATGATTGTATGTTTATCAATATTATAGAAAAAGTTCATATCTTTACTGTTTATATTATACTGTGTGAGACGAAAAAAAGGTTTAATTTTACTCACCGTATAACCTTATGTTGCCTTCTGCGTCTCCGATAGAATTTTTGGAAATACACTTGTAACCGCCCAAGTCGCTTCTCTGAATGTTGCGGATAACCAGACGCATTTGGACGCTGTACGCAGAACTGTTGATCTCAGTCATCTGGTATTTGTCGTTCGAGATTATCATCTCACCTAGGGAATTAAACTATCGTTACAAAATGTTTTCCTTTAAATTTCTGTTTCTCTGTCATTTCATGTAATTTGCTTCGATATAACCATTGCTTTCTAGTGTCGAATCACCGTGACCTTTATTATGCTATAGTACAACATTTTGATATTAATATTAAGAACTAAGTTTATATCACCTATGTAAGCTTTGACTAATGAAAAAAAACTAAGTTTATTTTAAATAGACTTGCTAAAAATAATAATTTTCAACTAAATGTTTGTCAACAAACACATTCGACTTTCAAAATAATGGTTTTTTATTTCTCACCGGTTCTATTGATTGTATGAATCAAGTTACATGTTTATTAGAAGGGTATAATCAAAATTATCGATTTAACATTAAATTTGATGTAACATGTAATGTTTGTCGTAAATTACAAGTTCAAGGACTTAATATAAAGCAATATAAAAATTCTTTGAAAATGAAGTTTTGTTCAGAAAGTTTAAACAATATCTTATTTGTCAGTTTATTGTTTGCAACCTTTTAAAGTCCTATTAATAGGCTGAATTCCTGTCTATTAAACAAAAATTATAGTCAGGGATTTTGTGGAATGCGGGTTCAGTTTGTGACTAACTCGTTTTTCAATAGTTTTAAACCATTCTGTAGGTCCGATTAGCCTCAAGTAGCGCTACTGATTAAAAAATCCAAGATCGACTGCTCAACCTATCCTCCGATGCATTCAAATGAACCTGTATTTAATGTTAATGACTCACATTCCAATTGACGACCGTGCTTAATGTTGCTTGTTAAATCAATTTTATTTACAATATATACATTTGCCTTCGTGAGGCTTGGGCGTTAATACAGAGTTATTAGTGTAATATACTCAAGATCGATTTAAATAATTCATCATCACACCCATTACTTTATTCCTGCCGAGCTGCAAATGGCTGTGATGTTATACTCGTAGGTACGCCGTTTTGCGCCAAGTGGCATTTTATGTGTGACCTCGTAAATTTGTGATGTCAACATGAAGCTTTAAAAATGAAATATAATGGCATTAGGGCTTTGATAATTTTTATATCCAGTTTGCTATCTTTAACACCCAAAGCGCGGAATCAGTTGGATATGTACTAATGTTACAATAGTTCGCTGCGTTCTAGCTTTTACGATTAACAAAATATTTTCTCTCAAAAGGTCTGTGGTCGACGTTGACTGTGTGATGGCTTGTAAAAAAACTAAGGGTATATTACCTACATTTCGAAACATACAGAGTTAAGAGATTCAAATGGCGGCTTAACAACTATTGCAAGGCTACTTATTGGTATTTTTTGGGGTCGAAAAGTCGTGTTCACACTGACCGGGGCAGATATATGTACAAACAACCATTTTTATATGCCCATAACTTACTGGGACTGGTCACATGAGGTATACATATGTATACCGTATGTTTACTCGTATATGATAACACTGGTGTTGTTCTGTTGTTCTTCAGTTATATTTTCTCCATGCGTTGGATCTCACAAAGGTAGTCTTCAAATAAAAAATAAATTTGCAATCTTTTTTAAGAATATAACAGGAAGTAAATGTAATATTTCACAACTAAAAGCTGTTAAATTGCACCTGCTTTCATACCATTATTTATGCCACAAACCTTTATTCGATAGGCATTGGCTTTCCGATCATTTATATTCAGCCACTTCCTACCATTGTCCGCGCGATATCGGAGTGAAATATGTTGTTGCGACATGTCCCACCGAACAATATTGTATGTGGCCAATATGTACTTTTCACTATGCCTCTATATCGAATCGAATTACAGTGCTGCAATTCGTTTGAAATAACATTCGTGCTCTGTCGCGTTGCAGTCAACAGTGAAATGTTAATATTGATTTTGAAAGAAATAGTACATATTTTCGGATTTTAATTTAAATTCGCAGTTATATTTAAAAGCATGCCATATCCAAAATATTCTTGAATTAACATTTACCGCCTAGGGAACACGAGTGAGGAAATACAATTTTTCTTGTAGGAACTATAATTAAATTGACATTGACGATCTGGGTTATTGATAATTGTTACGTTATTTTAAAGTTATACTACCTATATTAATTACTTCAGTTAGAATACTTAATTGGAGTACTTTATTGTTTTTGAATATTTTGTTATCACGTTTTTTCGCAACCTACGCGTATATAAGGTACATAAGGAAGTCTTTTCTGTGATAAACTTTATCAAGCTGTTTATAACATACACGTATAGATCTTATAAAAACAGTAATGACTCCCGCTTGAAAACAACTAATTTTATTAGTATAATATTACAATATCGCAGCCAACATTTTAGACAAACCAACTGCATGGCATATGCATGGCAGGCATAATTAAATATTTGTAAAATGCAGTTGAACACTTTTAATACGAGGTCGCGAATCTATTGTGCACAATACCTTTAAAATGCATAAAAAATAAGTCAATTCGTTGGAATTTGCGTAGTTAGCAACATTATTATCGTGGTAGAGGTCGACTCTCCTCGTTCTACATTAAAAATTGCTAGCATTTTTGTTACTCCGCATACTTTTGTGGAGACGTATTTTTTATCTTTCAGCTAGAACGGTGTATTTGGTTATGATTATTTTTTTCTTAAACATGAACGAGTATTATATTCATTATGACATTCTTGGTAACTTTTCAAGTGATGTTCGAAACCGTTTTAATAGTACTGAATGGAATCTGAACCGCTTGGAAAGAATTTTTATCACAAAGATTTATGGGCAGGTATAAATCAAAGAATTTTCATTAAGAATGATTGTGTACGGATTTATAACTATCGGAATAGGTCCGTTTCTTGGCACCGAAAATTCGGAGCGGTGAGGTATTTCCTCCGCTAAGTATTTGATACTTTATTGGATCTTGTACACTTTTGACTAGTAAATGTTACGTTGATTTCATTTAATACCAATGGGTTGTTTGTAAAATCATTTAACCTAACATTTCTAAATTTCTATGAAACTTCTTGTGTAACGCGACCGGTATTATTGAATTCACCTAAAATACATAACAATAATAGCAAAGAAAAATGAAAGAGAAAAATGTAATTTTAATGAAATATTACCGCTTTTATATGCAATGATTGTCGTTGTAATCGGAACGCAAATCAATTGTGATACTCCACGAGTCGTGATTAACTCTAGTGCATACCGACGTTGAATCGGGATGCTGTAGACTGCAGAGTAAAGATCAATTGAACCAATTAATTTCCCTTTCCAACTCAGAAACGCACCATTCGGAAGTATTTTTCTTCATGGTTCATATTTCAGTCTAACTTCTTTCTTAGTTTTATTGGACTATTACATAAATGTATAGTTATTTGTTTCATATGCACTATAGAAAATTAAATAAAGTAGAAAAACAGTTTTATATATGTATATAGTGATATTTTTACGTTATATTTTTAACGGTTATTATAAATGTATTCGAATAGTTGACATATCGATATCTAGAATATTTATTTCTTTTATAATTTAATTTTATATATTTTAATTGTTGCTTACAAATATATGGTTTTACAAAATTTAAAGATAGGAGAATCAAATAATATTTGTTAATAAATATTGGGCTTAGCGTAGCTGGAGCTTATGAGAATTGACCACAAATCTGTGGTTCGAATGTAACTGACATGGATGTTGCTCAGCGTTACTGGCAAGTGTTTTAGGACAATCCCAATTAGCGGTATTAATAAACATTAGGAAACACCGTTTCATTCTATGTACGAGTATACAATCATCGTCTTGTGGGAATATAGTTTAAATCAGGGAAGACAGAAAATGTGAAATACCAGTTTTATAAAAAAATCGATAATGCCGCCTTGGTAAATAAGAGATTGCTTTACTTTGGGTTACTTTCATTATACAGTCATATTTGTCCCGATTGAACTGTTTTTGAAAGTTATAGTACATAGTACAGCTAGTACAAACCGTACAAACCGTGCAGACTCTACATGATACGACTAGTATTCTTAACTCTTATAGGGAGTATTGAATTCCAAAACTCGCACAACATTTCATAGTAAGTGCCATGTCATACGGATATCCAGTTTTTCGGAATAAATGATTGACATCTAATTCACTAGACACGGGCACTTTTTGGTTCTTTACGAAATGATTCCTTTATATTAATAATTACATACATATACATACATATATAAGTCTTCGTTACTATGACTAGACACACGAAATATCTAGCTGATGTTCATAAATTTACCGAAACAGCTCCACGCTGTGATATATAGATAGCAGTTGCATCTAAGATATTCGCAACAGTGAAGAGTTCATTAATCAAGGGTCAAGCCAAAGACAAGCGGAACCGCTTTCGACCTCGGTGCTTGACCACAAATCAGCGGCGGAATGTAAATGACGCCTTGATGTTGGTACCACTGACACGCCCCGCTTGTTTGTTTCTGAGTTATTAATTATTTATCTGTCGATACATCGTGTTCTATCTTTAGAGGTAAATATTCATAAGATACCTTGTTTTTCCTGGCAGGTATTACGTATTTTAATTCATATTAAGTTGTGCAGCCAAGCAATTATATCTATTTATACCAGATCATAATAAGTGTAGAATCGTTATGAATTAGAATATTTGGATCAAAATATGAAAGATACAAAAGTGTTCAACAAACTAGTAAATCTGTATACCATTACAATTATATTGGGTAACCTTAAATGCAAAATTCGTCATAAGTTTCAAAATTTAGCCCGCAATAAATTTGCTTCATATTCGTAAAAGCGAATCGATGAGAGAGGAATTTTAATTAGAATTTAGCCCGTCAAAATGACAGCAAAAACTCATCGGAGGCTGTATGCAGGCCGGCCGCTGCGAGCCGGGCACACCCATTCCATGTCTGGTGCGGCTATCCCGCTTGTCCCCTCTCGTCACGGCTGTGTATTACCTAATTTAATTTGTACTGCCCGCAATTTATGGCTTGCAGAAGAGCCATCTGCATGTTTGTCACCCATATATATATGCGTGTGTATCACACAATGTTCCATAAACGCCGCAAACAGAAGCGTCTCTTGAACCATTTCAGTTATTGAAAAATGAGTATAAAATTAAATTTTATTTGGGCGAATATTGCGGTATCCGAGAGTAAATATCGTGACTGTAGCCTAAAGCAATTTGAAGCGAGCGGTCCGACGGTCTTTGTTGCATATCGGGCGGTAATAGAATTTGGTCTGCTTTTTGCGCGGTCGCTCCGTGTAGCCGCGTAATGGCGAGCTCGGTTGCCTTTGTAACAGCATCTAAATCTGCCTGCACTACATATCCGTCTGGTTATGGTATGGTATTATGTTTGTTGTTATGGTTCTACGTTGAATTTAATTTTGTCATCTTAATGTAAAAATATTGTTGATTTCTTAGGAAGCTTGGAACATTTTTTTACTAGGAAATTAAAAAAAATACCTACATGCTTTGCTTGTGTAAGTCTCTATTGAAATCAAAAATTTCTATAGTAAGGTTTTTGTAAAAATATTTTTTTAATATGTACGAGTATATTAACGTTTAGGGTTTTAATAATTATTTCTTTGGTATTACGAGCAATGCGTATGCAAGTTTATTCGTCGCGCCTCCTCTAAAATAAAAACATCCACCACAACCGCAGTGATTTGTAATCGGCTCAGTTTGGAAGTGAAAGATTGCTACCATGGCCGCTATTGCATACATTCAAATCGGGGATATCCCATAAAACTAGCTCGACAAGCATAACGCTTGAATGTACTAAGCCCAACTTTTGATTAAATCGTTGATATACGAGTACATATGAAGCTTAGCTACTGCGCTGCGTGATTTTAAGCACTTACGAGAAAACTTTATAAATAAATATTCTTCTTCAGTCAACAAAACATGACGTTTACCTATGTTTCTAATTACAAAAACTGCGTGTGAGTATTTGTGACATTTGACTACAATTCATAAACAATTATTTTTACATTCAGTAGTATTCTTCAGTCCAAACAGCGGATAAAGGTGTTGTTGGAATTCGACAAGTTTGGACGATTTTGTCTAACGATAAATAGCGTAACCGACAATTTACCGTATCATCGGTAGGATAGAAACTCTAATATTGAATGTTTCTCCCCATAATTTGAGAAGTCAGACTAAGTCAAGATTAGACGATTACAAGGTCTAGAATTGGAAAACCTGTAAGCGGTATAATGAAACTTTATGTTTACTTGTATTCTTTTCTGTTTTTATGTAATTAAAATTCGCAATGTATGGAACTTTATTTGTTTTGTTGGTATGCCTTCCTGTGTATTTACAGCAGCTGCGAATACGGTTTGCTCACATGCTCGTATATACTCGTACATATGTTGCGGTCGAAGTGGACGCCATAAATCCATTTCTAACTAAACTTTAATGGGTTCAGGCTTTTGTTGAGGCACCAAGCTTTATCATGTAGCTTTACAAGCATTGAATGTTGAAATAACTAATTTTGAATTTAAATAAAAAATTTTATAGAAATAAATCAGCTAGTAGGTAGGATCTATCGTATGTTGATTAATGGTAAATCAGTCAATTTATATTAACGCATATGTCATACATATATGTATCTTCATTTTGGCATAAAAGCATATTGCTTGGTACCTTAGTTAATAGTTACCCAAACGATTAAAACACGTTTCTTAAAATTTGAGAAATGTCTTTGACGAAAATTATAATCTACTTTGTCGGTACTTAACGGTGTGGCAATTTTGTTTTTAAACCGGTGACAATTAATTCTAAAAACTACGTTGCGAAAACTTTGCTCGTTTTGTCGGTATCCGTTAATACGTCTGGCAGTATACGCGGTTTTTTTACGTACACATGTTTGTACCTACGTTGTGATGTTACAAACATATATTTATATTTATATATATTTATTCGCGGGCTCCAAGAAATCTATGCACTTATACACAATAATTAAAA
>DWGJ01000420.1:0-31095 GCA_018246895.1 Aspitha aspitha aspitha
CTCAGAAAATATTATATACTTATAACATCTCTAAGGTGTGCAGGTTTCCTCACGATGTTTTCCTTCGCCGTTATAGCAAGTGATATTTACATTTTAGTTATAAAACGCACGTAATAAATCAAATGATCTAATACTAATAGTAATCTAATAATAAAAATTATTAGGTTAACAATTGGTTTCGAAAACTCACGAATTAATAACAACAGAAATACATCTGTCCGTCTGTCAATAAGCAGGTTTATTGCAACAATGTCTTAATATTGCATGTTTTAGTATATCTCACTGGGTTTGTGTCGTATTACTTCGCGTAACCATCGGTACGCGAAGCATAGGAAGCGTTCACACGAAAATAAGTTCTGTCTACTTCTGTCGCAGTTGATTTTGACGGCTTTATTAGGTGACGGGATGAGCAATGAGGGATATTTAGAAATTCATTTTACTGTATAAGTATGTGAATTACAGTTAAATGTTTTGACCTGCCTTAGTGCTGTTTCTTTGACATAAATTAGCGTTGTACCGTGTTGAAAAGCATTGTGTTTTGAAGAATTATTTGTTCCGTATCCTAGTATTGTGTATGTGTAAGATCGTCAAACGTGGTGGTTGGATGCGTATTAGCTTTATTGTTAATAAAGTTCAAGTGAGGCGATTCTCGCACACTTAATTTACGAGACAGTACACGGTCCTAAATAACACAATATTTTGTTTGAATTAAAACTACACGTAAGCTAAGTTATTCACGGTGTTATGGCATCTGTAATAAATCTCAGAACTGGTGTCCTATTCGAGATGCGATACAGGCTTTTTAGCATGTACAGATCTAAAACTTCTTCCCTACATATAGCACTAAAACTGAAGAAGATTTTTCTTTTAAATATATTTATGTTGTAACGTGATCTGAATGAATAAAATTCGACAGTGTGAACACGACCTTTTTAAGGAAACCAGTAAGTAAAGTTCTTACGACATTGTAGCCGCGTATCCAGGCAACGATATCTTGCCAGTAGTTTCTCTAACAGAGTTAATTACTACATCTATAAATAGCTGTATGGAGTCCCGGACACGATATATAGGTAGGTCGGGATCGGAAAATGTAATTTTGCACCGGAGCGTAAGACCGGCACGGCGTCCGGTTAAATTTCATAGGATATTGGCATTTCCTTTGACGTGCGCAACGCTTATAGAAATTAAACATTCACATCTAACATGCTTGGTGATTATGTAAGGGTATTATATAAACGTCCACTGGTTCCACCAGCGACAATTATACGGTTGTACGCCGACGCTTTCTGTGGGGCGTGCCAGTAACCGAGTCTCTATGAGGAGTACCTACAGTGAGCGTCTAGATTGATATTACTTTCAGTATAACACAAGTGAGTTGGCGCGGAAAAGTGTTCACAGAATCACTTCGGAGATCGATGATTAAATAATCGTTATAGTGATATCGCTATGCGTTATTTGATGGTGCATTTGTTTGACGATTCAATGTGAGTTTTAGTTTGTATTGCAGAATCTAATGATAAGTAGTCACTGTCGCTTATAGACACTTTCATAAACAGAGGAGCTACCTTTTAACGCTACGTTTAAAGAACCCCATGTATGTATGTGTCTTTGAGTTATTATTATACAATCAAGCCAGGTTCCTAACAGGGTAAGCAGAGAATACCGACCGTCAAATATTTTTTCTACCATTATTGATCTAAGTTGCTTCTTTCACATTCATAAATCTCTCCCCACATATATGCCGGTTTCTTCTAATTATTTTTAGTGCTAAGTGCTGGTTATGAGTGAATTGTAATGAGTACGAATGTCACTTTTAGGTATTGTACCGTTCATCTTTCTGTAAATATCTTTGGGACACGTTTGCTTATATGTGAACGCTATATGGCTACTAGCCGTTCGCTAGTGAGTGAACTTTTAGTCGATTAGATGTGAACTCGATGAGTTCACTGGCAATCAACGCATGTATTTTATTCGTAGATGTCGATTTCAACGCATAAAATATAATCATTATAGGTATATAAAAATATATGCAATACCGCTAACTGTTCTGAATGTGGACGAGTGGATTTTATTCATTTCACTTTTACGTTCCTCACACAATTATTTAATGACAACTTATTGCGCTCAGCGTAGCCTAAAGTTAACACGAGACAGTTTTATCATTTATAATACATAACTTACATAATAATAATGTCCTGATACGCCTTCACACAAGGCGATTTGACCCCAAACTGGGCAAAGCCTGTGTTACGGTAACCAGACTGTATCAGTTAATGACATACGAGAGCGTAACACACATTCAGCCACAACAAATATGTTTATCGCACAAATCGTGTGTATGAATCGAACTTATGACCCCCGACTCCGCTGTAAGGTTCACTAACAATTTGACCGCCGGCTCTATCGTGACGTTAATTCAAAACATGTAGGTACTCTACAAATATATGTATGGTTAGTTGTAGAACAAAGTTGTTCTGGGAAGCTTGAAATTTGCATTAATATAATGTGTGTATGTATTTAAATTAAGAAACTTTATGGAATTAGTTTTAAAACATGTTATAGCGACTGAGACACAGTATTGAACATCTAACATTTTTTGAAGGTAATTTTAAGTAGCTACACTTACTCGTCTTATTCATGTATTTCGTAATAATATACATTTGTAAATTTAAAACACCTTAAGATATTATAGTGTTTGACCGGTCAATAGTTCGCGACTATTGCCTATGCTTGAAGTTAAATAATGTTCATGCAACATCTACGGCTCCGGTAATGTTTTGTGTGTCTGTGTGTGTGTAATAAATGAATAAGAAATCAATGATTTAGTCGATTATGGGCTCATTAACGCGATTCATGTGAATAACAATGTTTATTGTTAAAAAACACTTCAAAATACCACAACTATAGTTACAAAAAAGCAACCCAAACATTCATGTAGCCAATCTGATGTGAGGATATTTTTATATGCGATATCCTTGGATCAATTAGTTGAATGACCACTACACAAAGGTCTATGTAGGTGACAGTGATATGTCAATAATTAATCTTGTATCGATAAAAAAGAAAAGTGACGCAATTTGTCGTTCAAAATTAGTCATGGTCCAATTATGCAAAGATAAAAAAAACACATTGGCTTATAAATCTAGTAGTAAAAAAAATTGACCTAAAGGCATTTTACCTGTGACGTGGTAATGCGCTCGCGTGTGGGTAATGCATGCAAGCTTGCGAAACAAATAAAATCGTTTGATAGATGCTTTCCGCGGCCTGCTTTCCTGTGCCACATATGACAGGAAAAGCATATATGGACAGATAGGATGCGTGTGACACGCATGCGGGCGGAAACTTACGTGACAGTAAAAAGGCCCTAATACAATCTGACTAATATTTTAAGTAATTTTCGCGACGAAAACAATTGAAAAATATTTTACTGAAACTTACAAGAGACAGGAGCATTACTATTCCTAATATAGTATTTCAACACACGTTTGTCATCTATCATTCGACGATTTGAACTTTTCACAAACTTTTATGTTGGTCCTGTCACTAATGTCAAGGCCGTACTGAAGATACATGAGTAGCTATTTAATTGACGCTACATCAAATTACCTTTTTTCAATCAAGTGTAAGATAAATCATATCCAAAATAAAATGCTTTTGTATATGGAGTATAAATAAAAAATTTGGGTCAAAAACACATCAAGTGAACCTCATTAGTCACTGGCTGGATCGCGGAAAACACGTTAGAAAACGTAACGACTGCGCGTGCGCCGTTCGGAACGCGCGCTCGGTGCGGTCGGTGCGGCTCTACTAAGGCATTAACAACTATAAAATAAGCAAAGCTTTTATGTAACCTTCGGATTGAAAGCCGCATTCTTGCGGTCAAGCATGCTGTGACGAACGAAGATGTTGCAAACGCAACTCTCCAAATAAACGTGGCGTTTGCGTGACCTTTGCAAGGTTTTAATGGCCCGGCTTAATAGCTGCAGTGTATGTACATATATACATACATACACTCGTATTTGTAAAGCCGGCCGCTTCGCCGATGTAAAAGGGTTTTTAACGTATCTAATAACAGATTCGCGTCTGTCACATGGATATACATAAAAACCTTGTATAAAAAAAACGTAAAAATTATTGTTTTAGTTGAAAAACTAAAGGTTTGAATGTAATGCTGTAGATTGTGATTGGTAGAACAGAAATCAAAAAAGTTACGAAAAAGCGCGTCTCTGGATATTCTTGGTAGGTGTGGTAGCTAATGATTATCTTTACATAAACCTTGTGTTTAAAACGTCATTTTTTCTGAATATGTTTATCACAGAAATAAAATTTAACCCTTCGTAGACCTATCGAGTGAACGGTACATAGTTTGAACTTCACCTTCACTAGAAACCTTAAAAATGCTCAAGCGTCATTAAAAACGTGTCAGGACAATGGAAGGATGTATTTACTAGGCCTGGTTTGAGCACTTTTATACTCTTATTAATGAACTGCAAAGGGCAAGGTCTTGATTCTTATTTATCTTTTTCTTTTCGATCTAGTTTTGTTCTTTGTGTCGAGAAGGAAACGTAAATCAAGCAGTCCTATCATGTCTACCTCTATTTTTAATGCGAATTAATTAAACGACGACATTTTTTGTTACCATACCGCTGGCATACACGTTCGTTACCATTATAGAAAAATGCCTAATCGGAATCTTCTTACGCTGCTTCTACATTTTAGACTGTAATACATCATTATTTAAAAAAAAAAGAAATTTTAGCTCTTTATACGGTGCAAGTACGAGTATTGTATTAAGTTGCGCTTACAGCGTGGCTACAAGACATTCGCTGCAGCGGATTTTCGCGGGGTGAAGTATTATTATTATTATTATTATTATTATGTGTATGGTGGAGCATCTAGCGAGTAAAACAAATGTATACAAATTATACATACCGACCGACGATTAGTATATTTTATAGAGATTTTGTTTTCACGAAAATTTCACTGCAGCGATTGTCTGACTAATTAAAATAAGGTGCTTAATGAAACTTACGATTTTATTCAAATTTTTCACTGTAACACGTTTATGCTTGTATAGAAATTTGAAAAAAAACTTTTTCTAAGAATAATTATTAATTATTAATTCATATTCTATATAGGAGTAAATGGTTCTACATATTTCCTTTAAAGACATTTCAGCAAATATAAGACTGAGGAATTCTGAAAACGAAATTATTTACGATCGTCACAGACCAAGTATATCCCATCATTTTATAAGCAGTTGGAGATTCGGTTAAGTCGGGATTATCTCCACAGTTTTTGCGGCAGTAAAGTACTTCGCTATAAGTATTTAAGAAGTAAAAGTACAATTTAAGCTGGGATTTTAGCATATTGTGTTAATAACAAAGAATTTGAGAGAAAATGTATTTTTTTATAATTTCATTGATTTTGTTTACGCCGTAATGAAAGGCGAATTAAAGGCTTAAGGGCATTTTCTTTTAGTTTACAATTTTAAATAACGTCTATTTGCTTTGGCATATTGGTAACGTTACCTAATGTTACGAGTGTGTTATGTTAATAAAATAGAACTAAAATAATTGAATTTTTACGTTGTTACTTTCGTTCTATCGTAGCTGAGTAAAAACTCATAAATATATCTAAATTGATATCTAAACAAATGTGAACATAATATTTAAATAACATATCGGTTCCTTGCTAAAACTTTACCAATACAAAATATTAAAATGGCGAATTACTTCTTTGTCTTGCAAATGTTGGTAAGATAATGTTAAGTAATTTAAATTGAGCTATACTAAATTTAGCAAGTAATTTTTACCATACATAATCTCGGAAGATTAGAGAACTAACGAGACGTGACCCCTTACGCTCTGATTGTTAATATTGTGTTACATATTAGCGAACACAAAATATTACCTCACGAACAATGCCATGGTATTTACTAGCTACGAGTGTTGTGTAGAGCGTTAGTACCAGTCTCCTAATTGTCGTGTGGGCATCTCTGTGAGGTAATACCATATGACATACACACATATGTCCAAAGAACACTAGAGTTTGTTAACGAACTGAATGCTATTTGAGTTGTTGCGTTTTTTTTATTGTGGGAACGTGCATTCAAAATCGAAACGTCTTGCATTGACAACTATTAGACGAGGAGGTTAATTTTAGTTTACGCAATGGACACACATTACAAATTTATCATAATTAACTTATTAACTGTAAAATTGTTGATAATGATAAAAGTATTTCTCAATATTTTCGAGCGCAGCGGAAAATGTGGTTATGTTAATATAAAAATAATGCAGGAAGTCGCGTTGCTTCATCATTAATCAGTTAATGAAATTACTCTCTTAAATCATTTCGTATCGACCATAATATTTATGCTGTAACATAAAAAATAAGTATAACATGATTTCAACGCTTACGTACTCTAAACGTCTTAAGCATGTGTAGAGCTTAGAAAAGTATTTATTAAAAGTAATAATGTGACTTCTAATGGCTTTGTGTTTCAAATCGTAGAATACAAAGGGTGCTGAGAATTATCTGAATAAATATATTAGAAATAGGAGGAAATTATAGATTTTCCTGTGTCAAACTAGAATATTTTGGCAACTGACAAACTGACGTGTTACTATTAAGGGATTAAAATTTACCACAATCTAGGTCGAATTGTCAAAAAATTAGAGATACTGTGTTGGAAGTTGAAGCTCGTTGCGAATTTATAATAACTCACTTTTACGTAAGATTTAATCCGTTGTTTAATTTCATTTGTAAAGTTGTTTATTAAAACGATAATGATACTAACTATAACTGTGACAGTGGTGCTCTGATATTTATAGAACAGTAGTTAACAATCATGTTTCATTTGTATTGTTTTGTAGGAGTCGTGGGCAGACGCGGACGGAAAGGCTTCTAAGCAAGTGGACACAACGGAAATGAGCGTGAGAACTGCGGGGTGCCTGCTCTGGAGTCCACTACATTCCAAACTAATTCAATGTTGTATTGGAATATAGCCTATGGAGAGTAATGCATACGTTATCGACACAGCGACTTTGTTCAATGCAATGTTTCCGTATGAACCTTTACCACATATGCTGTTTTCATTGTTCAATTTTTCCAATATTAACTTGCCTAAATCTCTCATCTTACTTCTCTTATTATTGGTTGGACATTTGCACTCCCAGGCCTGCCTATGCTCCCTGCTCTATGTATAATTACTCTATGGTCTGGTTTCGATGTATACGTTTTCCAGTATGAACTTGCCTTTACAACATATGACATTTCAATTGACCTATTTTTATAATTTCGTCATTGCTGTCAATGTGTCACATTAAGACGATGAGCAGGATGTGCTCGTCATTATAATTGTATAATTAATTATTAAGATTAATTAAAATGAAATATGTCGCACGATATTTGAAGTCTTATGAATAATTTAGTTCATCCGATCAATATTTTATAGCAGTTTTATGGCAGCATACAACACCGGGGTAATTTAGTCACGGTACTGAATTTCCCGTTAGTCAATATGAATTATTTATTTTCATAGATTCCTCACATGTAAGAATCGTAATTGTACATTTGTATTTTGCAAAAAATTATTAAACATTTATATAATTACCTGGCACTGAGCAGAATCTAAGGTAAAAAGTTGCTTACGGTAATGATTTGGTTCCAAATCGGCTTCGAAGGGTGGGCTAGTATATTTTTTACTCCTACCTGCAACAAAAAGAAACAATTCAATAATGTAGTTTTTAAAACTTACAACAAAGTCTTTTATGTTTCACATTCAATTCTGAAATGGAAGTAACTCTATCAAATCAGACACTTTCTGTTTCCATTTGGGTTATTCTAAATACATTGCACTTTTTTCGTAATATTCATCGCAACCAAATATATAAGAAGGAGTAAAAAGATTTCATTTTGACTGCTTTTTGATGATATAAAATATAGCACGCGTACATGCCATATTGAGATGGCCGGATGTTGTCACCACAGCGCAGATGCACATAAGTATTCAATTCGAACGTTTAAAAAGTGGATCTTTTATGATCAATCACCAATAATAACATCTTATGATAACAGTGAATTGACCAAAGATTTCATCGTTTGGTATTACGTCTACACTTTGTAAAATACAAAAGAGATTAAATAAATGTAAAAGATAAAAAGTATGTGGATTAAATATCGATTAAAATGACGCGACGTTTGACGTAAATACAGATCACGGCGTTACATACTACGTGCATATTGCACTAACTTTGACTGCAATGCATTCTTTGTGGAACAATGCAGACAATGCCTCGTTGAAAAATTCAGGCCGGATGGCAGTGAAATTTTTGTCTCTAGGCGGGAGTTCAGTATAGGCTCTGTGAGGCATATAGATTTACGATGCATAACCGCATGGCGTAACATTTGCGGAAGGTTGCGAAATAGGAAAAAAAATTTAGAAATAGGAAAAGAGCCCTGTAGAACGAATAGGAATTTAGCCCTGTTAGGATTCAGTTACAGATGTTTATGGGTGGCAGCAGCTGCTCGTTTGCTACTCTATTGAAAGAAAATAAAAATAAATAGTTCCGATTAATTTATTAGAAGCAGTTTATTTTTAAGATTATATGTATCAGTTGAAATCGCACTAGTAGAATCTTATTCTTAAGCTACATACAACTTATAGGTAAATGCTTTGAAATCATTTGACAATTAAAATTATTTTTGAGCGGCCAATTATTTCAATAAACGTAAGCGGTTGTTATTATCAGTAATATTAATGTCATTTTACACTTAGATATTGTCAAACTTTACCTCAATATAAAAGGAAAACGTAAACGCCGTAAAACGTAACCGTAAACGCTTTAATATAAACGCCATGATATAAACGAAAACGCCGTAAAGAAGTGCGCCGCAGTGAACCTGTTCTGAGGGCGCTTGCAAGTGCCCAATGTTAGTGCAAGTAAAACAAAACGAGTGGAGCTGGCCTGGCCACCACTGAGAGTGCAGTCAGATCAATATCTGGAGCATCGTAGCACTATACCATGGCATTTTCATACAGAAATCTGTACTGTGAAGGGTTCGCAAGTTCGCAAGTTCGCATCCCGTTCCATGTTTCCTCTTAAGACAAGTTGTATCAGATTCCTATCGGCTAAAATTCAAATATTCACCTATACCAAGATGTAACACCAAGAAACACGTTAAAACTACTTCCTAGATATAAATTGATCAGTACATTAAAACATTTAAAATTTTGTCAGTAAATTCACTGGTAAGCATAAATATCGGATAATATTGAACAAGTTCAATCTTATCTTGGAGTTTGTCATTCCCGTTTTCCTTTGAGCGACGCGCGGGAGAACCCCATTGGTGTCAGTAGCATATTTGAACGATACCAAATTGCTTTATTATAAATTCTGTCCGATCACCATTTATATTAATTAATTATTATTAATAGAACATCGCAAATTGCTAAATTATATATGAATTTGACGTGTGATCTGTTTAAATGTAAAATAAATCGTAATAACTTTATGTTATGACATTTTGCGAAGATAATAAATATTAGCATAATTGTATCAATAACATAGTTTTATAGGCTATATCATGGCGTATATTTTTACAAGCAAGTTCTTTAATTAGTAATTTAAACCATTTAAGTTAATTGGTTACGCTTTGACCTTTTCACATTATTTAATGACAAAATACATGTATGAAATTTGTAGGACGAACAGTAATATCTCGTTTTTAATTTGACTATTTTGAATAACATTTAAATTAAAAGCCAATCATAAAATTAGAAATAAGTAAATAAATTTTTAATACGTAACTATATCAGTTTATATGTGTATTTATGTGTTAATTATACTTTTTCGAGAAAAGCAGGTACAAACAGCCAAAATCTCATCTTGTTTTGACACTGTGGCTCTCAGCATGAGCCCGGTATACAAAAGGACAGACATACAATGGTATTTCTTTTTACATACATACATATATACTACATACTTTTATGTATGAATCTACACACTTTGTTAGGTACATGGTCACTTCTGTTTACTTAATGAAACGAAGCACATTTAATATAATGAAAGTTGGATTCAGGCGACAAATGGGTGCGACACTATATAAGTTAAAATGACTAAACTATCAATGTATTTATGATTATTTCCATCATTTCCAGAAACATCTTTTTCAGTATTTGAAACTTCCAATGTAAGTAAGTAGGTAAATGTAAGTAAAATTGACAATCTCTGGGCGCCTTAAAATTGTCAAAACAGCCCCAATGTGAAATCGCTAAATAAATCAAATTATAAAACGTCACTAACTTTGAAATTGAATTTTGATCAAGTTTTGATGAAAATAAAAAATCTTTTTCTTAGTTTTAAATATTAATTTAATTAACAGTCGGTTGTCGTTATTTCATCTACTAAAACCTTATTGATGCAGCCTGGGAAGTAATTGAAATCCAATTAAATTGTGCAAACGTATGCGACGATAGATGGTTTGATGAAACTGACATTTACATTAAAATATGGTTTTAGTGGTTTATTGTGTGTCAAGGTCAATTAAATTTGCCTTGGCTAATCTGATTTCATTGATTAGTAGATAAAATTTTACACTGATGAACTGACCGGATTGATAAATGGAATTACTGTCTTGTAACTACATTACAAACTGTGCCGAGTTTGGAATGAAATGACTGTGTGCTATTTTGTTCAAAATATAAAAGTAACATTAAATTATTCTAATCGTTAACCAAATGTCAATTAGACAAGTTTGATTTGTCTAATTGACATTTGGTTAAGTGACAGGTGACAGTATTTTTCGTGGTTGACATTTTAAGGCGTTGCTTTTGACGACGGGATTTCGGAGCAAACTGCAACGATAGTGCAAATATTGGCTACGCCTCGTAAGCAATTTTTAATCAACATAGCCAAGAGATCGTAGATTAAATATTTGTGCCGCAATTTCCTCTCTTAGGTTGAAACGCCGGATAAGCCCGTTAATGTAAACGTAACTCATGTTACAATATTGAAAAGCATTTTTCTTAATACAATCACTGATACACATTATTGCATAATAATTCTAAATAAAACAAATGTCATACATACATGTATATGGATGAATATTTATCCGCTGCCCAGTACCATAAACACATATGTAGGTACATTTAATATCCTTCTTTGGAATCACATCAATGTATACAAACACTTGATTTGAAATGTATGATACACATTTTTATTATGATAAAAAATTTTTTTACAATATACAATTATACACGCTGCTACAAGTACAGGAACATAAAGTATAATATCGCAAAGTGCAGCTACTGGATATATTTATGTATGAATTAGCGTCGGCTTTTATAAGAGAGAGGATGGATACTTGAGCCACTATTTCCCGTGGGCATACTGAGGAGGGTGAGTATGCAACTACGAGGCGATAGGGGATGTTTTAAAAGCCACCTTGAAGTAGTAACCCGTGCATAAGTGCTGAAAAGACTGAATGTAATAAGTGGCATGCTTTCGTTTTCATTTTAACGTACAATGGACACCGAGCTATTAAAAAAAAGAGCTTTAAGACCATCCTTCAACTGTCATTGTCCTTTGGCAAACACGACAAATAATGTCATGAACAGCGTACAGCCATTCGTCCGGGCAGAGACATAGTTAAAAAGATATTGACAAGAGAATATCGCATCTTTCCTTTCGTTATCTTTCTGCTATTCCCCATAGATTTCTTGCTCGCTTCATTTCTTTTTTGTTTGGTTTGTTTGTTACTTCCTAAATAAACGACTATTCTTTTAAATTTAGACATAACTTTTTTATTTGCGGCGCTTAAAATTTTTCTTTATGTACCTATGTGGTTAAGATTTGGAAGGCTTACTACAAATTTGTTTTGCTTAAGCACTCCCTCAACAAATTCTAAATGCCTATTTGTTTGTTGTTAGTTCTTGTGGATTTTGTTCTCTTTACTGTTTGATGTCATAGATATATTTAGTTTCCGCAAAAACTCCTTAGCAACAAAATTGACAAAATTAGACACAAAATTGTTAGCTGTGACTGGTCTGTGACATTAACCAAAATTATAATTATGACTCATTATTATCTACGATGCGTTTTTTGTGTTTTTTCGATATTATGTCATCGACTGACAATTCCTTTTGTAGCGTTGATTAAAACATTATATTATATTAGGTTTGTTAAAGATTTTAAGGTTTGTTAAGAATTTTAAGAGTTGTATCTACATATTTCAAATACATATTTGGTTATGAATTAAAACACCTAAAAATAAAATACTGTAATTTTGTATCACATTGGTTTTTTTTTCGACGACTTCCTTTTGAATTTCAAATGATTTAAGTATTTATTTAAATTACGATAACATTGGAATATTATTTTGCAATGTTAAATTGTAAGTCATTTCCACAATCAATGAATTCGAATTTAAAGTATTAAAGGCTTTACGCACAGCGCGCGTCAATTATCCTATTAGACAAACAAAGTCCTACCTATTTTGGAATATCTGTTAGTCGCTCTCCAACCGGTCCGTAAGCATCGACCTCTTCAAGGTAACAAGTGAAATGTCAAACAAACAACTACGCAAAACTGGAATGCCGCTGGGAAAGAAAGAATCTCGATAATAATGACATTAAAGGCATCGTAAAAATGTACCACACCATAACATAACGACTTTAGTTACAAATAGCTTTATGAAAAATGACATTTTAAAGAAGAAATATCTATTTATAACGCGTGATCTCAACAGATTATGATAATAAAGCGATTTAATAAATAATAATGATAATTAAATTAATAACTGGGATACACACACGGCTATCTGATTTGAAATTAGGCAACTAAATGTCCCTATTATACTATACATACTAACCGAACCAGTGATGAACTTGCTTATTAAGTATAGGTATACAAAGTTTATACCAAATAGCTATATTATATCTACACATTTTTATATACAGTAGGTAAAGAGACCAGTCGGCTAGACTTATAGATGTACATATAACTGATAATAGATTTATATTTAACAGGTGCATTGATCAAGCGGTGAGCTAAGGGTAGTGTAAGTTTAATTCCTAGTCAGTAAAAATATGTGCGATCAGCATGAATATTTGTTTTGTCTGGTTTTAAAATTTATGTATATATCTATGTAGTATATACTAGTTACCTCCTTCTTACATAATAAAAGTTTCTACCTAATTTAGGATCAAATGATCGCCGGTGAAATTCTAAGATACTTCTAGTATCATTAATAAACATAATTGCCTTCCCTACCAGAGACCTGGCGTGATGGTATAGTAATAAATATAAACATTAATAAAACCGAATGTATGAAGTGCACCTAAATTAAATATACAGTTTATAACTAAAATATTTACGTCTTTCAAAGCAACCAAACAACCGACAAGTGCATAGCGTTGTGGAAATAAGCGGGGCCAAGCAAATAATTTTCCGCGATTAAGAAACTCGATATGCCTAAAGCGTACACATTTTCGCAACTAGTATAACTTAGAAATGTTGCAATTTAGAAAGGGGTTTTTGGGATAAAATTTTAAATATTGATTGAAAGTTATTCATTATTCAACCTTTTCAATCATTCAAACATTTATTTGTTATTTTCAACTAAGTAAAGAAATTCAACATTCAATTTCTTTCTCAACACTTTTATTGTTGTATCCACTGTTTCGACGTCTTACGCTGAGGAAATTTAAGAGTCGATATTACCAGTCTTGACACACCTACTAGAGGAATTTATGGAGAATTTTAAGATATTTTATTTTGTAGGTGGTAGAACCTGTATACGGTTCGCCCGGAGAAGTACCACCGCCACACCTATTTCTGCCGTGAAACAGTTGTTTCAGTTGTATTTCGGTCCGAAGGGCGTGGATGCCGGTCCACTTGTATACCAAAGGCGACTTGAATCTTTAAAATTGATCGTAAGTTCAATTGCAAATAATCATTTCAGGATTTATATGTTATTGGAAATAACAGACATTTTAATTAGTTTAAAACAAATCTTCGTTGCGTCAATCTTACGTTATACTTCTATTGCCCCATTTGTTCCAACATTGACAGAGCACATTTAGGTTAAGTTTCACAATTTGTGGACAGATTTCCGAGGCTATACAAGAACGGGTAGGAGCATCGTGTGCATTGTTCGCTAATGACAACTAATATTGACCGTTCGCGAAATATTAACATACGCTTACCAACTCTTAATGAACACGCTTTGACGGTCATAAACTTAATACGACTGAACATTTACATAATTGCTACGGATATCTGTTGTTTTCGTAAATATGAAAGTGGTTCTGTTGGTCCAAATACAGGAGTATATTGAAGTTTTTCAATAAATGGTTTGATTATACCTTCATCCGAATACACAGAGTCAATTTGTTCACTCTCGACACTCTGCAAGTTGTCTGCTTCCACGTAATCCTGTATTTCAGTTGCTTCAGGCGGCTCCTCTTCATCCAATGACTCCCTGGTCGTTCTTTCCTCTTTTTCCTTATTGGTTGGTAGAATATCAAAGATCGAGGGTGCGTAAACGTTGCTACTGGCAAGGCCCAGCTTTTTCTGGATAAAAGCTTCCAGAATCTGCTTCGTGATTCTGTTTTGTCTCTCCAGTTCAGGCACTCCTGCGGAGAAAGGAGAATACAGATAAAAATGACTGCGCGAAAAACCAATTGCATTTGAAATGAGAAAGGAAGAAATTTAATGTCGAGATAGACGTCATTTTTATCTGGTTCCCCCATCCCTTGTTCAAGAGCATTTCATTCAGAATTAAGAAACTTTATGTAGAATAAAAGCTGATTAACGAGAGAAAACAACAAAAAAATATCAATCTTTAACATTATGTAATTCAAAACTTCGTTCGAAACAATAGATTTAATATTTTGTTCATCACATAAATAAGAATTATACGACATGTTGCTCTTTCCATGCAGATTAATTATTCTGTTAAAAATCTAAACGTTAGACAATGGATGTTATACAAAATCTCGTGACGGCGAAACGAAGAGTGTATAGATGTCTTGATAACAAAAGTGCACTAGTCAAAGTGGATAGATAAGTAAAAAGTCAAAAGAACTTATGAAGAGTCCATTCAACTGCTTAAGACAAGTAGGGAAAAGAGACTATTCAACTTAAGTCGGATATTTTGACACTCGCTCGGTTTCCGCAGACAGCTGGTTGGTTCTTATGAAAGATTGGAGATTTCGTGTGATACCTCACTATTGTTAACTTTGCTATCCATTACGAGAACAATGGGAGCGTCTTTGCCAACTGCTACTACACAGTAAGACGGTATGAATGTACGGAAGCCACTTTTGTACCATTTGAATGATTGCAACGCGCCGAAGGCTTAAGGATACGGGCGAGTTCAGATAAAATAATTGGCGTGCGTACGAGTACCTACCTACCCATTGTTTCTTCTTCTGACAGGTTCAAGAACAGATCTTTACAAATGATGCATTGTCATTTTAAGCGGTTTATTTGTAAATGGTCAAATGATACTGAGTTCGCTCATTGTTTATCCGATAAAGCGATTTCTGTAATTCGTAATGCCTTTTATGATTTATTAAAGCTCCTGTTTAGCCATTTATTTATACATCAAGTGTCCTGGTTATTTCTCTGGCTGTTTTCAATATGAGATGAAATTGGATATAAACGTCC
Source organism: Aspitha aspitha aspitha (assembly GCA_018246895.1). Classification (NCBI taxonomy): domain Eukaryota; kingdom Metazoa; phylum Arthropoda; class Insecta; order Lepidoptera; family Hesperiidae; genus Aspitha; species Aspitha aspitha. The sequence goes on from DWGJ01000420.1 coordinate 15,678, forward strand.
TTTGCGTATTCATATGAAAACTAACGTTTATTTTGTTCCATGTTTTCCGCATAATAATAATTAAATTTGATATTAAAATAGACAACATGTGTTGTTTTTATTTATGTTAGATACGCCTTGCGCTTTAAAATGTTTGTAAGAATATTTTTAGCTAGTATTAAAATATGGCTTGTAACATTTGATCAGGCTCGTTTAAAAGTACATGATATGGTAATTTTATATTTCCGTTCTCTGCAGTACCTACACCCCTTTTAATCGCCTTGTCGTAAAATGTATCGTTGACGTCTTATTCCTATAAACTACAAATTTATCGACCGCAGGACGAGTAGGAGGTACCTATGCAACATTATAAGTCAAACAGTTAACATTCATTTCTGTGAGACTGTATTTTTTATTAATATTAGCAAATTGATTGGCATTCATCGCTCGACCGGATTCCCATATAACTATTAAATAAAAATTAATAATTTTGTTGTGTATGAAATGCTTTTTCTCCGCATATAAAACAAAATTGATATTACTTTATTAAGCCATTATACTTATAACAAAACATTAGATAACATATTTTATCGCTTTATATGTTAATATTATTGTAAAATTGTTATAAAAAAATCAATATTTCTGTGTTTTTTGGAACGAAGTTCCTTACGGCAGGCTTGGCGGAAATTTGTTTGAGGGAAACAATATGTTACTTTCCAACTTCTGTATCATTGAAAATAAGACCACTTTTTGATCGCAGCGGTTATTATATCGGTAACTTCTGCACAGGGTTCCGAGTTGAGTTTCTTGGCCCAACAGATATGTATGTCTATGTAAGTGCTCTAAGAATTGTAGTATGCAGCGTTACTATATAAACGAACTTTTTTTAAATTCTTAATAGTGAAGTGTTTGACCGTCATCTTGCCTGATGGAAAGTGATGACGCAGCATAGAATGAAGCACGCTTGTCTGCAGACATTTTTCTAATAAAAGATAAAACAAAGACTTGTGTTATTCTATCTAGACACATACTAAAGTTATAAATAAATATATCTAAAATAGAACCGTAACCTTCCAAACTATAAGACCACTGCGCTATCGAATTGGCGTTCATCTTGTCAAAATAACGAAATACCCACCTATACAAACGGACATCGAATGTAATTTTTCCGAATCACACAACTTAAGCACAATATCAGCTTAAAAATTTAAGAAATAAGTTACCGATAATTTCTCCCATAAATTCTTTCCATTTAACGTTCTTTTAAAACACGAAACGTCTTCGTGTAAGTTTTATAAGGAAAATATCGATAATCGCCGATATAAGTGGGAAGAGGTGTTTCGGTGATTCATTGAAACCAATATTACGTTGTGTCACATTCCCATAAACTGTGATCACGAACTGCGCGAGAATGGTTCGGAATTACGATAATTTAAGAAATATTTTAACGAGTTACGATTCGACAACAATCATAAAGTTTCTTAAGTCGGATCGTTTTCACTCTAGAAGAAGATATAAACGTAATGAGGTCGTAGTTGAAGCGGTTCGAAGTAAGGATAATGGGCCGTTACGATCAAGACAAAATATTTATTGAGTGTTGCAATTTTTTCATCTTCGATTCTCAGATATCGATCTTTCGACATTTTATTAATCACGTGTTTCGTAAAAGCGATTGTACCATTGTTATTATTTATTGATAATGAAAACTAATAACTGTTTCGTTATCCGATCGGTACTCATATTTGAAGGCGAACATATGTTCATTTGCTATCGTTATTTGAGTAATTATCTATTTCAAAGAGAAATATATTGTGATGACAATTTGAGTGTGTATATTCGTGCCTGTGTGCGTGCATCAACCATACATGTTTCCATACATATGTGCGTATTTAGGAATGTGCAATGTCGTTTGAGGATATTTCAGTGTTAGCTTGCCCTCTTTATAAATAATGTAGCGTACTAACTGTTCATAAAGTAACTCATACTTATAATTATAGCACATAAACTCAAAACTTTAGTACTATGTTATCGCTACTTGTTATTATATCTCATACATGATTTAAAAAAATATTCACAGGAAGGCGCGATAGAAATACCTACATAAAGTCATAAATCTTGCTCATTACGATAATAATAAATTAGTAATAATTTTTTGTACACCAAGAGATGGATATTGAGAATGGTAAATTTGCAGGTATGATCTCAAATGAAAAAAAAACTCAATATTAATGAATTTATAATTAAACTAAATATTTTGTCTTATTGCACTTAAACTGACAATTTAAAATTAAGTATTTCATAAATAATTAATTATTTGATCTCAATTTTACGTAACTTTAGAAAGTTTAAGAATCGCAGCAAAATAGTTTCACTTTATAAACTTAATGTTCTGTAACTACTCATTTGATTTTCTTTACGATTGAACGTCTGAATATATTATACTAGAGACAATAAAATTATTAGCGCTACTTGCTTGGCGAGCAGAGAGCAATAAAACTCACCGAGATTAAATTTTCACTGCTTGTATGTATATTAATTGCATTATATAAATTGCAATACTTCATGCAATAATTCATATGGCTGTTTATAAGTGAATCGCCGTTGATTCGACTTTTGACTACTTTGATTGATTAAATGTAATCATTTTTTCGGTGTCCCATGCCATCCCGTCACGTCCTATCAGGTACGTAAAAACGCAAAGCGCAAAGTACTAACTACTGTTAAAATAGCTACATTTAAAATTATTTGTTCCTATTAATCAGTATTAATGTTATCTTTTAATTTTTTCCTTTAATGTTTTACCAGTCTACTACTTATGAATATTGCTTTTGTAAAAAGTCCGATAAAATAAACAATTTGAGAATCTAAAGATGATAAAACTGCGCATATTACATATTTGACTATATGAAAACAAAATAAAGGACGCAGCCAGCCATGTACCAGGATAGCAGCATAAAGTCGTAGTACATAGTATTGAGTGTCAATGAATTTGTAATAACGTACTTAAACCTAAATGCCTTACGCTCAATCGATCCAAACGCAAACACGAACTTGACCTTTGATACCTTGAAATATTACCGAGTCTAAATTCGTTTTGCACCTACTAAACACTAAATGATTTATAGATAACATAAGTAGGTGCATGCCTTGATGGATTTTGAAACACTTAGATGAAAATTTCTTAAAATATAAAATATATTAGTATATCTTCAGCTATACTTAAATGTATATCACATAAAAAATGTTATTTTGTGATGTAAAACAAAAATAATGTAACTTTATATGTATGTATGTATAAGTAAATTATGTTTGTAGAGTTGCGCTTACTCTCTTATCCTGTGATACGACCTCCAATAGTGTACCATTGCATAGATAAACTCCGACAATGGCTATTGTCAACTAAATTACCGCCAATCTAATAGCGCCTTGACTTACATGTATTGCCTAACTTGTTAGTGTCTACCGCATCCTAATTTGTGTCACCTTGTGATTATGGACATAAGAATACAAACGTTGATTCGGACTTATGACGTAGTGTAGACAGATATACAAGTAACCTATGTTTAAAGATTCGCAAATATATTTGCATAGCAATTTTCTTTTAGTAATAGAATCAAAATAATGATCTTATCGCACAATTATTAATTTATTGCCTGAAGTGAATACTGTTCATTTTTCTACCACTATCCCAGCGTTTGGATGATCCAATAAAAGCAATTCCTAGTACCGGTTTTCACTGGATTCTGTACATCAAAAATCAACTGTGTATTAAGATCGATTTCGCAAAAATGCGATTCTTCAACGGTATAACGCTCTGTTGCCACTGCACATTATTATCTACATTTTCGAATACAAAAACAAGAGCTCTACAAAGTGTTTTGGGTCGCATTGCTGTTTTAAAGTTACTAAACAAGTTTAAGGTCGTAAAATGTATGGCACTACAACACGAATAGATGCACTCTATACATCGCTGCCCCACTTCAGTGTAAACTTCAACGTCTTTGTCAAACAAAACTTCCATTGTAATATCAAGAGTCATCTTCCTATCGCGAGTTATTGTGTGTATTATTTAAACTTTTCACAAAGTCAACTTAAAGTATTGTTGAGGTGTATATAAGAAAAAAAAACCCGGAACTCGTGTGACCCATATTTCTAGAAGCACAGAAATAGAGTAGTTACGCAATCTTATATCAAATTAATAAATCAGCCATCAACACCCGTTAGGACAGTGATTTATCAATATTCTGCGATATATAAAATTATAGACAGGTTCTAAATTGAGTGAAATAGATGTTAATTAATACCTATTTTAGTCATATTAGGCTGTTAACATTTAATAATTTAACTCTTCCGATGCCATTAGATAGTAACGTTTGCGTTAATTTTATTGATGAGCCGTCATATATCAATCGAAATATTCATGAAAATGTCAAAATAAATTTTGATGTATGCAGTTCACTTTTGGGGGTTAATTGAGCGATTATTGTCCAATATTAAATTGGAGAAGGCTAGCCGGTATATTTAAATCATGTCGACGTCTATCACAATCTCAATGTGATCTTAATAAATTAAGCACTCATTAATTTTCGGATAATAACTCAAAATCGAAAATGGATTCGATTATCGTGATCTTTCCTTCAAGGTGATAAAATCAATGCATATAAATAAGACAAATATTATAAAAGTAAATTAATAGGAAATAAAATTTAATCAAATCAAACAATTTATATGTTGTTATCGTACGTGAATATGAGTAATTTACACATACATACATTTATTTGGATTATATTTATTTAACCGGATTTATTGCTACCCTTTGTTGTCCTACCGTTATTTATAAGTATAAGCAATCGCGGGAGAGATTTCACTACGCTTCTACTATCGTTTGTCGGATGTTACCAGACGATTTGCAGAAAAGTTTCCACTGATATGTCGTTTTGCTGTAAGTATTGTTACATTCAGTTCTGTAAGTGTCCTTGAGGCGTGAAAACATCGAGCATTTATGGTTACTAGTTAACTATTGTACATTCAATGACTAATGCTTTCAATTGAAATATACTTCAGCTGTGAATGGTTTTACAACCTTCATTAAGTAAATAGTTATAAATAACTTAGTCTGCTGTATAAATGAATACAAGAGAAACATCTATCATTAAGTTTATAGACGTAATACAATTTTATTGAAATGGCGAGACTTATAATTTTAGGATATGCCATAAAATGTTTAAAGTTGGTATATCTTTCAATAGTAATCAGGTTGAGAGTGATTGCTTTGGAACATTAAAACAATTGCATCGCGAGTTTCAGTAACCACCACTCGCCCCAACGTTCGGCCAACGTTGGGACCAATATTGGGCTCTACAGAGCGTAAGATTCTATTTTTGTAGGACAATTCTTATCAGAACGTCACTAACTTTGCTCGCCAATCACTACCATTTAAAAGACTGGATTCTAATATAACTGCAAATTAGTTGTCTTTCACATTCTACTAGATAAGCTACTACCTAATTTTATTGTCTATCTTAAGTGCTTGATGTACTATATCGGTGCTAATGTATCGTAAAGTGAGATGGCAATGAACTTTAACTATCCATTGCAAAATGAAACGAGCCATGCGATGGTCAATATGAATGTTAAATAATCGGTTATGTGCTCTAATAACTGTGATTAGCAGAAAGTCCATATGCCGTTCTGCTTAGGACCTACGGTATAAGCAAATGGTTTGAACTGTTATACTATTGCCATGAGTTCGAATGAGTGAGAATATACCATGTGTTAGTGTACTGATAATTCAAAGTCATAATATTTTATTCATTAGATTTATCGTTCATACCCTTTGAACACTCTTCGGGGTCTGTTTTTTAATTTTTATTACAGGACAAGCTAGCTAACACGTGACCGCTGCTTCATCAAATGGGAAACTTCGAGCCTTTCAAAGACGTTTATTTTATTTACTTAGGTTTTTATTTATTTATTTAACCTTTTCAATTGGTGATATTGATAGACTATAACGGTTCCCTTTGAATTTGGTATATAACAGTATAGGAGTTCATAGTCATTTGGTACACTTATGTCTAACTTCAGTAACTCTACATTATTAAAGGATTAATGATTATAGATATAATGGCGTTCCTTGGATGCTTTAAAATCAGATCACTGCATTTATAATGAGAATTTATTGCGTAAGGAAGTGAAGTATGTTAATAATCAGGTCAATTTTGAAATGTCGACATATTTGACGATGTGGTCACATATTTCATTGATAAATGCATATATCAAAAAATCAGAACTTTGTATGTGATTTATGAATCAGAATCATCAAAATACGACGCCAATTGATGGCATTTGTTGCATAAGATTTGTTATTGCAAAGTTAACCTTCGCACTGCTACGTATTAAGGTAGGTTCAACTATTAAGTAAATAAGTTAGCATCTTCAGTAAGTGCAAGTAGAGTATTTGCAGTGTGGCTCTACAATTCCTACACCCTGAATCGTGTAATAATCTTAGATAAATATCGCTGATTCATAATATGAATTATTTATAAAAATACGACAGTAGAGGTTAATTAAAGCTAATAGGTAATCAGTAGGCAAGTACTCTATATTTTAGACTGTATCTCACTTACCTTACCTGCGAAGCGTATTTTTGAATTTAAAAATACGGTATATAATAATCTTAAAATGTAGGGCACTGGTGTAACTAACTAAGTACACGTGTCCTGTAGAGCCATTATCTCAGCGAGATCCACGTGTTTACAAGTAAATTCAGCTGGCGCTCTTCCAGTTCAATGCTTGCTGACACAAATTTCAGCGCTGCGTAAATTTCGCAATTCTAAAAGCTCCTTGCAAAATCTTTAAGCTACAATTTTATTATTCGGATTTAAAAATATTTAAAAAAAAATGCTAGTAGAATGCTAACATGTACCCAATGTAATATTAATTTCAAAAGTAAAAGTCAAGTGAATAATAAAATTACAATCTTAATAACTGTTATACTTATATTATTCATTAATCATTAATTCAATAATCATTTTAATAATATTAATCACTTTAAAATCGTATTATAAATAAAACTTGCGTGCTATATACATAGTATTTAGCTGAATAAAAAACAATTTCAATCTTACATGATACACTGGTTTATGGTGTTATTTACTAAAACGACCTAAAAAGTTGTAAGTGGCATTACAAGTAGAGGTATGTTTATTTTTAAATCATTGACCTACTGATACTATGTGGACTATGTTGTTATGTGCTAGAAAATCGACGTCAGCGTGGCTTAGGACGACCAAGTGACGTAACGAACGAGAATTTTCTTCACTACATACTTGTATTTTGTCAAGCTAGTGACATCTACACAGCCCATGGTAGTAACTTTTCAATATTTACTGCACATTTTCGAAGGACATTGATAGAGCGGGCATAACAGAATTAATGTTTAAAAAATTGGATATTAGTAAGTACATACATGTATCTGTTTGAAATATATACTTCGACGTTTAATTCATCATTATTAGAGATAGTACACCTGTACATGTATATATTGGTGTAAGGTGAAGATTTTCCTGCGTCCCACTTTGTCCAACGTGCCACTAGATGGCGTTGCAGCTCATGAAAACTAGTTTTTACTGAGGATTTACCTACAAAAGTGCTACAAACTACTGTCGATTTATTTATAATGTGGGATATACAACACAATATTAGTCTAATCGCATCATATGGAAATCACTTTCAATTGAAAAATATATCACAATTACACAAAAATATTTACATAACATTAATTTCATTCTTCCTAACGGAAGTAAATGATACTTCATTCATAATGTAATTGTACAGAAATGTTACTTAATTTGAATGTTCAGGTTAATATTAATGATTGATTAAATGCTAAATCGAATATATTGCGTTTACGCTTTGGTATTTTTATAACAGGAAAAATAAGAAGTTATCTTATTATACGCAATTCATGTTTAATAACACAAAAAAATGAAATCTTTTATTAACACATTTGAAAGCTTTTTTTTCAAATGCTTTAAAAATGCCGTGCGCTATGTCCATTTTAGCTCATAAATATAATTAATTGATGGTTTTACATATAGCTACACACGCAATATCACTTAGCATAGTAATTAATTAATAAGAGGTGACAATCAACTAGATAAGTGGTGTACTATGTATGTATGAATATGTTTCCAATGTACGTAATTTTTTACAACGACGGGCAAGCAATTTGTGCATTATTGGTAGTTGGCAGCGACCCAACCCATACAAGCGTTGGATCTTTTGACAGGAACGATTTATATCCGTGATTTGAAAGGAAGTGCTGATAAAAACTCCGCTAAATGAGCCATTAAAAACTTATCTGTTACATCCTTAGAACAATTGTTATTCTGTCGATTCAATTTTAAACATAACATTGCTTACATTTCTTTGCTTGGTTTCTAACAAAAATTATATTGTGGCTACAATTGGTTTTAATTTAAAATTATTTTCAGATTACAAAATATATTATTTTTTCATTGAGGATGCTTGATTTTTTTCACTTGATATGAAAATAATAAGTTTTTACATTGGTGAAGTGGGACCGCTTATATTTCTTTAAGCCTAGAAACTGGCAGCTTTTTCTTCTTCTTTTTACAATATGTCAAAATTAATATATCATTGACACGTGAAAGCGTCACATTTTCATTTATTGGTATTTTTAACAAAAGGAAAAGTTTGATATGTTGTTGCACACAATGGATAGATACTCAAGTTCTGATAGTAATATTTCGTTAGATAGCTTGGAAACAGAATTCAAAAAGAAAGCAACTATTAAAAAAAACATTTCGGAGGATAATGTGGATACAATACTTGTTCCATTTTACGAAAAAGATGTTCTTATAAAAGTATCAAAAGGTAAAAAGTCAAAAGGTATGCCTGAATGTAATAAGAGTAGTAACGTTAACGATAAATTTAAAAAGGACTCCGTCGCGCTTAATAGTTATTTGGTAAGTAAAGACGTTAACAAGCAAAAACGTACATCTTACTTGGAAATGTTTCGTAAGCAGTTTGCTCCAACACAAATTGATTTAAAGAAAGTTGGAACTGAAATAAGATCCATTTCTCCTGAATTTGGCGACACAGAAAGGGGAAGCCTCGTGGAAGATGCTATTAATCCTGATACTGAGTTTTTCAATACAGAATCGTATAATGAACTCTACTATGCAACACTTATCAACCAAGAGTATAATAATTATTTGGAGCCATCCTACGCAGAACAATTAAAATTCACCGAAGACATAAGAAGTAAATCACCAGACGATATTGATTATAATAATCTGAAAAGTATTTCAGACGTTTCGCAGCCCCGTCGCCGTATTAGGCGTGCTACAGTGCAACCTATACAAAATATAAAACTTGGAGGCCTAGGGCCCGATATGGAAACCATTAAGCCTAGACTGGATAGAGCACGAAGCTTACAGAGGTATTCAGAAAAGGTGAGAATGGAAAATAGAGTGAAAATCTATAAAAAATCAATACAAGAAGATATTGAGAAAAAAGCGCAGTTAACAGTAAGACAAAAATCGGCTAACATAAATGAACGTAAAGATAACGAAAATTCTTATTTAATTAATAAAAATATACAAAACAAACAGTCACAGTTTACAAGAAGAATATGTAACACTAAATCTAAGTCCGCTAATGTACAAAGGTCTGTAGAAAGGGCTGAGGAAGATAGAAGAGAACGTTTGAACATAAAAAACAGCCAAAACGATGCTAATGTTTATCAGCACAAAAAGGGATCAGACGTAAAAGCAGAGGTATACAAAAGGGTCAAGTCTTGTGATAAAACAAGAGATATTAATGACACAGATATCAAACAATTACCTGTGGAGGGTCCTGTGCCTCCAGTACATATAAGCTTTCTGGTAAATATGGGTGGAATGAGACCGTCTACTGCTTTAAGAAAGTTAGAAGCTAAACATAAGATGTACCAAGAAAAGGTAAAAGCATTCACTGTGAGCACGGACAATGATGATAATTAAAGTATTTTGTAAATTCATAATTTTGTAATAATTTTGTTTTGTTTATTGCTACGAGATGTAACGTAATACGTGTAGTGACAAAAATGTTTACACTATTTATTAAATATTAGAATAGAACATTTTTTTATTGCAGTAGGTACTAAACAGTCCAAGTCCACATTTCGGCTTTTCAGCACTTCGCCGATGGTAGTCATAATATTTATGTATTGTTAAAAATATTCCAAAGACTTGCAAGGAACTTAAAGTATGTCATATAAGGTGTATCATATCAAGTAGCCAGTCAATTTACGAGTAGATAGAGTTATGGAGACGGGACGAAAAGAGAAAGTAGGATGCCAACATTCGTTTAATAATTAACGCATAAATTTATTACCTGTTTATTTATCACACACAAGCAAAACTACTCCTTATATTTATATTTTAGATTGATTGTCTATATTTTGTACGTAAATATTGTGTTTCTATAACCGTATGTTGCATTATAAAGTACGTGTATTAAGTCAATAATTGATTCAGTTTTTCAACGAATTTAAAATCGTCGATTACAATGTTATCCGGATGTCAAAAACATATCTATTGAACGAAACGAAACGCTTTTGAAGGAACCAGTCGATAAAAGCGTTATGTTCGTATATTAGTATGTATGAATTAGATTTCGTAGACAATTATGGGTGAATGAAGAACGCTTTTATATAATGTATAATAACTAATTTACATATTTAAACAAATGTAGGTAAAAATGTACACTCAGGTTGTCCATTGCGAATATTGAAATGGTAATTTACCTTCGCGTGGGCTGATTGCTTGTTAGTTATGTCAACAGAAAAAAGATAAATCTTAACGAACAAAAGACACTGAAGATTCAAACATTATTTTCAAGTCAATTTATATTTACTTACTAATAATTCCTCCTGTACACACGGACTAACGTTGGCGCTTATAATCGTTTTTTAATTGCCGTAAATTTTAAATACAATTATGGTTAGATTAAAAACCAGTTATTCAGTCATGGTCATAATCGTTTGTTCCATCGCGGTGTCAATAGATATTTATTTTTATGCCTTCTTAAATAACGAGCAAAAAATATATACGCGTATATTATAATTCGCATACAAAGATGAGTAAAGTATGAATTCTTTTATAATGCTCAAGCAAATAGAAATAACATTATTTGATGTTAAAACCGTTACGTGTTGCCTCAGAAAAAAATTCCACTAATAGTTTTGTTATTTAAGAATCGCTGATAATTTTTTTGAATATGATTTTATTTTATTTTATGCCTTTATGTCTAGACTACATTAACTTATACATATGTTCGTCCACACTGATCCTTATACATACATAGTTACGGCTATTATTATTTGCAGATTTACCAATTTTAAATACCATACATCAGATTCGTTTACACACTTTTCTTATTACGAGTTGAAATTTCCTTTTTTGTGATATAAATCAAAACACTACTCATCTGTCAAACAAAATAAGCTTGAAATCCGGTTCGACTGCAGAGAAAGCGGTCATGTTTCACAAGGCATGTGGTATGAAGGAAAATTATAGCCACATTTTGTGATCGCGTTCTAAACAATACGTCAAAATGTATTTAACAAGCACATTAAAAAAGTAATTATTGATCTCGGATACACTAAAATTTTAAATTAACTTTCATTGTTATAGACTTTGTTACATGACGCGCTTTTAACTGCTTATTTTAGATTTGAGCACTATTTCTATAATTTATTTACATTATTAAAATTAGTGCAAACTCAATTTGAATTTATAATTTTGCATCTTTTTACAAACTTGTGGTTCCAACATCTAGATAATTTTATGATTGGTTACAATTAAAAATAATTATATCGCTATCGGGTGTAGGTTGTTGACAATCCCACATCAAAAATCCTTAGTATCAAAAATAGTAAATTTCGAACTAAAATTAAATTTTATTATCTTAATAAAATCACCGTAAATGCGAACGCAGACTTCAATTTTACATAATTGCATCAATTCTAATAGAGTATGTACCTAACTATTGAAATAAAATTTGATATACCTAACTACAGTCTGATACATGAAATTAGTTTCTAATGTTGACAGTGCATACTTCATATTTGAAGACTGTCTTCAAGCTTTTTCCTGGTACGCAGATAAACGCACGTACATAATATACGTGTTTTGCTTGGTAACGAAAATTTTATACATGTATGAAGGCAGAGCAAACTGGTGACTTTCACCGTCCTTGACGCCCTTGATACGTTTACTGACCCCTCTGTACTGTATACATCGACACAGACCGAATTATTACAATTTAAATGTCAGCGCTCTTATGTAATACACAATATCATTTCTCAATCTGTCTACATACTGATTTCCTTGAAATTTTTATCTTTTGCATACTATTACTTTTTTGTATGTAAAATATTATCTGCTTTAATTGTGCTGAATGTCCCGTGTTCTTTTTTCATTTCTGACCAACAAAGTGCAAAGTAAATTTTGTTATAAGCTCCATCTACAAAAGTACTAAACAATATTTGATGTTGAGACGGAAATAGTATTACATTCATTTTATTATTGGGTGTATTTAATTAGTCATGTTGATCAGTCGCAATTCCAAAGAGGCTATAGGTAGACGGCATGTTGGGAAAACAGACCTATTTAGCGGGAAGTCTTATCGAGGCTCCATCGCAATAATGCGTCCCCTGTGGGTGTCCTAATTGGCTAATGGGTTCGTTCGCTAACATGTCGTAACCCGGTTATCCATGCATGAAGAAATATCATGGTTTTGTAGATACAGTGCGTTCACTAAAAGTTTGAAAGGAAACACATATAGTTTTCTCCTTATTTTCCTTTATTCGTTTGCTGCTACCCTTTACCTGTATATACGAATATGTTATATAAGTCGAAAGTATGTAGACGCCAATTAAAAAAGTGGATTAAAGTTATACGTCATTCTAACCTTCGTTTGCATTCTAAAATAAATGGCCCGATTTCCAATTGTTTGCAAGATTTTCCAAACTAAAGAAAAAACCATAATTCATACTACGTATTTTAATCTTTTACCTTTTTGGTTTTCTTTTTCGAGCCTTTGAAAAAGGAAATAATGTGGTGGAGTCAAAATGCTGTACGTAGGTATTAATTTGTAATTACATTTTGTCTTAATCGGAACATAGCGTTGCAGATGTTGCGATGCACGAGATAACGAGATCTACCTACGTTTTAAAGTGAAAACAATAAATAATTAAATAATCAATGAAACATGTGCCAAATGATATTCATTTATTGACGTTATAGTCATAGAATTAAATTACTGTTACCTTGTATGTTTCTATGCATTGTATGTGACTATTTCGGCCATCATGGCTCGTATGGAGAATGAACTAATAAGTATGGCATATGTGGTATGGGTTGCAGATACTATTAAAATAGCATAAATTAATGTCATACATTAAATCACCGATGCATGTATGTTGATAATACACTACGCGGCCACGAGCAACGTAAGTCATCCTTTGTGCAACGATGAGTTATGGCAATGCTGTTTTTGACTCACCATTGTTGTTCGAAAGTAGAGCATGCACACATACGCAATTATAATAATGTGTGTTTTATTATCAATTTAATGGAGATCTCGAGCAATTTATTATAATTATTTACCTGCACACGGTTTCTTACGTGCATAAGTATCTTAAGTTAATAATGTGAAATTTAAATATTACACAACTGTTCATCGCATTGTCTAATGCAGTACAATTGGTAGTTGGTTATCAATTCTTATAATATCAAAGTTCATTATTTTTATAATTCTGGGTCATTTCTGTCTAATATTAAATGAGATAGAAATTCATAAATATAATATAGCAAAAAGCTCTCAAAATATCAAGAATGATTACAATATCACCGATTGTCCAAATTGCGAAATGGAGTCAATTTATTTGTCTGTTTTATTTAGTAATTTCATGTTATAATTTATTTTTTTATTTGTTAATTTGGTGTTAATTATATTTGTCTTCATCTTTTAAATAATATTTGGTAATAGTTTGTTTTTTAATTTGTGACTTATATGGTTCGTTTATTTATCGGTTTTCCGAGCATATTCTAATTCCTATTGCGGAGGAGGGCCGGTTCGATTTGACTCTGCGTTTTCCGATCGACCGGGGACGATATTATACGTTGAACCCGCACGTTGCACGTTGCACGTTGCACCCGAAGCGAATCTGCATGTATATGCGATATTACCATAGTTACATATTATACAATAGCCGCTAGTCGACTGACCGCGTGGTCCAGTGGTTTTAGCATCTGACTGGTGAGGTGAGAGTTATGGATTCCATTCTCATCCTAGACATACGTATATAACATTTCTTCTGTATTATACATACATAGTGGCCGGTAATAAAAAGTAGGACAATAAATAATAAATAAAATTTGAAACACGGCATTTCTGAAATCTGAAGGAACATTTAAAAAAGTTTCGTCAAAATGTCAGGCGACGATGGTAACTCGCGATCAAGAATCAATTGTACAAAATGCATGTTTTGTACGACGTAGGAATGTATGTATTTTCGTGTTAAATTATATTATAACGGATGTTATATTACGAATGTTACGTTGCATTATTAATGGAACGTTTTATAAAATAGACATAACAAAACTGTTACATTATATTACACTTGTGTGTTATGTACGATTAATTATTACGTACGACCTTTGTAAAAGAAAAACCTCGTCATATTTCGAATATTTATAAACCGTAACTTCCTATATTAAGAGCGGAACTATGCGCGAAGTATTTTTTCTTTAATGTTCATTAGGTACTTTGTGAACATTATTATGACATCCATTTTACATTGTCTGTAATCCTTTATTTATTTAGTTATTTATTTATTTACATTGTATTGCGGTGCGTTGTACGACGACATATCACAAGTTATGGTTAGGAATGTCTGGGAGCTACGTCACGCAAACTATTAGAACACAGAAGTTTGAAATAGTTTTCGAAGTTTGCACAGTTCCCTTGCTCTATAGTTTAGCGGCAAGAAACGTACGGAGTCCCTAGTTGGTTTACCAATTAATCTAACAGTAGTTTCAATAAAATATAACGCGTTTCAACTTTTAATAGTTTTTATCAAAGACTGTAATTTATTTACTGTTTGTAGTACTGCTATTCCTTTTACAGCTTTTTTGTGGGGCAAAAAATGATTTTTAGCAGTGCCTACGAAACAGTTTATTCCGTGCCTTCGTTCTTTTAATATACATTTTCTCATGCGATATAAAAGTAGGTATTAAGTTTCAAATCATTGAAATAGAATTATGAATATAACAGTGTGAAAGTGTGAAAGTGAAAGTATATACATATAATTGTATGTATTACGTAAAAATCAATGGTTTCAACGGGGTTGAAAACACTATGCAGG